>VZRX01022276.1:0-29668 GCA_013398075.1 Notiomystis cincta | reverse complement strand
AGGGGGGGGGATGGGGGGATGGGGCTGAAGCCTGCAGCCCACCACAACCAGTCAGCCACTGTTGTTGCTCTGCACAGTCATGCTCTGCTCTGCTCTCTCCTGGTAGGTGAACCTCCTCATCCCCATCACTTACCTGGCATTTTGGGCATTTCTGCTGATCTTCAGCTTATACTCTGAGCCGATCGTCTGTGGGGTTGGACTAATTATCATTTTGACTGGGGTGCCAGTGTTTTTCCTTGGAGTCTACTGGAGAAATAAACCAAAGTGTGTAAATAGGCTAATAGGTAAGCCAGTACTATGTGCCTTGCTGCCCTCCCTGCTTTGACACACTGGCACAAGGAAACTGCCTGTATGAAGCTGGCCACCACTCTCAGCCACGGGCAGCCCCTGGCACAAAGTCACCAGGCAGTGCTTTTCTTTAGGCAGATGTTTTTCTCACTCTTGGGTACATTTGCCTCCTCTCCTGCCTCTTTGCCCATCCACTTGGCTTGCTCACAGGAGCCTGTCCTGGGGCAAAAACACCAGGGTGTCACTTCACACACATGGAGACTAAATGAGCAATCACAAAGGGACTGAGGAGTTTTTCTGACCCTTGCCCTGCCTTCTTCCCCTCTGCCACCAGCTTGTCATGTCACACAAGCCCTGTGTGACATGATGAACTATCTCATACTCAAAAGTTTCTTACAAAGCCTTACATTATTCCTCATATAAAATTAAAACTGCAAATAGTCTTTTATGTTTTGGTTGTGTTTGATTTTTAATCACTTTGCTCAAAAGCAAGGACTTTCAAACAAGCACACTGCAGCCCTCTGCTCTGACTGNGCCTGCCATGGGCAGCACTGGCAGTTCTGTGAGGGGCTGGGGAAAAGTGTCCCTACAGGTGTCCCATCTTCATCTGGCCCTGCTTCAGAAGCACTCTGTGATCACTGACCTGGAGTGAGAAGGGCTGGAGGGGGCGGCCAATGGGGCAGCAGGGCTGTGCAGCCTCCAGCACCACGTATTTGTTTAGAAGAGCTGAGCATCCCCATTAACCACCCATTAACCACTGGCCATTTGCTCCTTGCAGAGTCCATGACGTGCTGGGGGCAGAAACTGTGTTTTGTGGTGTACCCTCAGTGTGGAAGTGCTGAGGAAGAGGCCTCCTCGGCCCACTCCTGGCGGCTGGTGAGCGAGACAGCAGTGAGGAAATAACAACAGCGTGGCCTTTGAGGCTGAAGGGGCTTCTTGTTTACATGCTGATTTTTGAAAAAAAGTTTTTCTGGAAAAAAAAATATTGATTTAGAGCTCCAATAGTGAAACCTATCAAATGAGCTACATCCTTTATGGCCTTTGTAGCTTTTAGTTATTCCCTAAGAAATAAGAAAAAAAATAAGAAAAAAAAAAGAAAATAAATAAAATGTAAAATAAGGCACTGGTTGGGTTTTTTTCTGGCAGTGTTCTTGCTCAGCAAGGGAAAGCAGCAAGACACAGCTCTGGAATACTGATTTTAGTCACAATTAGGATCCACCAGAGACATACAAATTTAGGCATTTCAAAACTAGGGCAGTTCCCAACACAAAATCAAAGTACAGAAATCAAGAGAAAGCAAGGAGACCTCTTGCTGTCCCTGGGTGGGGTGAATGCCCAAGTAACACGAGGCGTTGAGGTCACAGTCCAAAGGATCACCCCTCCACACACCTGGAGGAGCACGGCACCTCCATCCCAGCTCCGGAGAGCGGCGTGGCCAGGGCAGGGGGACTGCTTCCAGCACAGGCCACGGGGTAAAAGTTGCAACACCAACAACCATCAGGACCATTCCAGCATCATTTTGTGGCACAGAAAAAGGATACAGAAGTAGTGACCAAAGTCTTTACTATCTCGGTTTTGAAGCGCGGTTGTAAAGGCGGGGGGCAGGGGGGTTCCTGCATCCCCAGTGGGACAGGGCTCACTGCACCACCCAGGAACTCCCACAGGAAGCTCAGAACGAGCCAGGTGCCAGCTGGGAGGGCTGGGAAGGTTTATCGTGGGCTCAGCACTCAAAGGAAACACGGGAAAGGACCCTGATGTTCTCCTGTCTGTGGATGTGTCAGGTGGTGTCACGTTGCTTCAGAGACCAATTCCCCATTTCAGCTGTGCTCAACCAAGAAACAAGCCTAAATCACTCACACATCAGATGCTCCTTAGAAAGGGTTTTGCAGATTTTATTTGTGCCATACACTATGAAAAAAAATCTCATTCATGCACTTAATTAATATATAGAGATTTGCTGCTGTAGCATTATGGCCACTTTCACACCAGGGAATCTTCTGGAAACACAAAATGTGAGAACAGCTCTGAGCTACTATTCTTTCACAGTATTTGAAAACAAAAACTATCACATTCAGTAGCTTTGGTAACAGCCATCTAAATGTAATTTAAAAAGTATTTTTCCATGGCCCTGGCACAAAAATTAAGGATTATCTCTTATTTAAGTATTCAGAAATACTTTTGAATAGTAATAATAAGAATATCTATATATTAAAATGCTATTCATCTCTCTCCAAACTTTCAGATGGTAGACACTAAAAAGAAACACAGCTTACATTCTTCTCTTTGTAAAAGCTGTTGACTATAAGAGACTAAAATATATATTTTACTAGGAAAAAAAAAAGGTATGGTTTTGTGTGTATATATGCACACATGTAGAGAAAGATTCCACATTTTAAATAATAGTATGAATATATAGTTTGCTAATGGAAATCATAAATATTCAGCTTGCCTTTAAAAAATAGTTCAGAGCACACCTCCCTGTGACTAAGTAGCACCTGAACCTTTTACTAATGTCAGAGGCTGTCATGACTAAGTCTCCTTTTCCATAGCTCAAAAGCCACTTTCTGTGCTATAATTTCCAGTGGATTAATTATTTCAATACTTTTACTAGCTAGTGGGAAAACTAAATGTATTACTGCATCAGCAATACTGATTGCTTTCAGAACTGCTTCGTTTTGGCATGGGTTTACTTTTGTTTGTTTAAATAATTAAGGTATTGAAATCAGCCAGCACAGAAACTTTGCAGCTCTTGAGATGAGTCTGTATGGTCACGAGAAAGGTAATAATAATAGTAATTGTAGTAATGCTGCAACAGCTACCAAGGTTTTCCTGGCTGTTATATAAGGAAATCAAAAGCAAAATTAAAGAACAAATTCCTTACAATTGTTAATTGAGTTTGGCTCAAGTTTTCCCTGATTATATTGACATGCTTTAAAAGTAACAACATTTGGCCTTAAATCAGAAGGCTTAATTTAGAACAGAATGATTTACTTGGCCTCATCTTCGAATTACACACCAATCTCCAAAAAGTGCTCCATGAAGTTTCACTTTTAGGAACAGCTTCATCTCTGCTCCCAGCATCACATACATTAAAGGCTTTGCAAAGGTTAGTGCCTAATGTGTAGAATTTCTAATCATAGAAATCAATATACAAAATTGGAAAGATAAATTCATATGCTAAATGAAATTTAGCGGCACACTCAATCCATGTAGAGAGATTTTTCTTAAAGACAAAGCAACTAGCTGTAAAGGAGACATCACCAATATTTTAAAGCCCACTGAACAAGAGATACCTTGAAAGAGCTGACACTATCAGCATGTTGAAAGTAGTGATACCTGATACAGAAGGGAGTTTAAATAAAGCTTGAATAGCAATGTGATACTATATAAGCCAATATATTATGTGTTATTGTATTTATGTAGCATGAACTGTTAGAGGCTTGTTACAGGGCTGTGGCCGCTTTTGAGAGAAAATTTCCCCCATAAAAACTCCTAAGAAATGCTAATACTGATACTTAAGGAGAACAACTGAAGTGGCCAGGCCCGGATGGCATCTGGGTCGCACTTCTCTGTCCGAGGGTTTCTTGGAACGGGGCCGAGACACTGCGCGAGTTGGGGCTGGCAAGAGCCGGGACAGGGGCAGCTGCGAGCTCTCTCTCTCTCGGTTTCGGAGGAAGACGCACGCAGCTGCCACCGCAGTCCAGCCCAGCTCGCTTTTCTCCTGCTGCGGCCATTGAATTTAGTGCCCTGTTGATACCTCGCTGAGAGAGGAGCTCTTTTCACCTGGGGATCCGAGATCCTGAGCCCGCCTCTCCCAGCCCCGACCGACCCGCGTGGGCACCGCCGCCACCTCGGCCCTCGCCGCTTCTTCGGCACCGCTCCGAGTTCCCGCTGCACCAGCCCCGCACCCCCACCCGCCTGCCGAGGTGTCCCGGGTTTCCAGAGAGCCGCGGAGCTTCCAGCGCATCTCAGCCACCACCCCGGGATCGCTGCTGACCGAGCCGCCATTGGCGTCTGCTCCCCGAGCTGCCCCACAGCGCCCCCTGCAGCCGCGGGGGAACCATCGCACCTGCCCTGCCCAGCGGAGCCACAGCGCCCCTGCCGGCCGGGACCGGAACTGCACCGAGGGGCAAAGTGCCCCCAGCCGAGAGAAGGCTCTCAGTGGGATTCTGGTTCTGTTCTGTTGTTACTGTTACAGTTGTTGTCTTGTTTAGCCTCATATACATACTAGTAAACATCTGTTATTCCTGTTCCCCTATCTTTGCCTGAGAGCCCCTTAATTTCAAAATACTAATAATTTGGAGGGAAAGGGGTTTACATTTTTCATCCCAAGGGAGGCTTCTGCCTTTCTTGGTAGACACCTGTCCAAACCGTGACAAGGCTGTAATGTACAAGGGGAGTATCACCTGTAAGTCAGCCTAAGGCAAAGTCAATAAAAAATGGATTGGATTATTCTTACCTGATTTATCACAGTATTGAAAAAAGCAGCAACAGATATGCCATCTCTGCTACATGCTTTGCAAGACAGAAGCGGAGAAGATAAAATTCCAGCAGTTGAGTGGGCACCGTTGGGAAGCACACAGAGAGAATGAGGCTGAGGTACTTCTGCTGGCTTGGCCATCCTCAAGCATTTTCAAAAACTTGATAAAGGAATTGATTGTTTTCCATTCACATTACTACATAAACCAGAAGAGATTCACCTCAGAAGGATCAAGGGACAGGAGTCACAGAATCACAGAATATTCTGAGTTAGAAGGGACCCACAAGGAACACTGAATCCAGCTCTTAAGAAACTGGCCCATATGGAGATTGAACCTTGGGTTCAGCACTGTGCTGTTTCAGTTCATAGCTTTCCTCCAGCGCAAGAAGGACAGTTGAGTCCCTGTGTATTTAATAATGCATTTGATTTAGAAGCATCTTTACAAAACATGTATCCAAAAATACACAGACAAGATTTCATTGGCCATGCTCCATCACTTCTGAAAGCACAAGCCCTGATGCAGCCGCCAACCTCAGGACGGGCTGGTGGCCCCAGGGGAGCAGCCCCTCTGCCTGGAGAGGTGCTGTGGTGGGCTGGGGAGCCCAGGACACCCAGGAGCCACTGCTCACTTCCAAACAAAGAGTGCTGTGCCGAAGAGCTGAAGTTAAACAAAATAATTCATCTTCAAAGGAAGCCAACAAAATGAACAATCAACCAGCCCCCAACAGACATGCTGTCCCCCACCCCATATTCAGAGGCCTTTCTCAAGGTATTTCTCATGTTTCACTTATTGTAAATTTGTTAAACTTTGGAAAAAAAATATTTTGTTTCCAGCCCCTTTGTACTAAGAACCAAATCAGAAATTGCTAGCAGTTATTCACCTGCTGAGGAGTTCTATGAGAGATACTGAAAGAAAAATGTAGGGTAAACTCTGCTCAAAAATTGCCTTTTTCTGAAGCTTTGGAGTTTAGAGAGTTGTATCCTGTCTCCACCTCCAGCTGTCAGTACAGGCAAACTAAACTCCAGTTCTTAAATCTCTCCTTGGTCCTTGACACCTCTCACCTGTGCTCTATCTTCAATGAGAAACTTCTGCACTTGGAAAATGGAAAAGGAAAACCCAAGAAAAAGCATTAGAAAGTAAGAAGATGCTGAGAGGCCAAAATCAAATTTGTCTTAAAGTCCTACAGTAAGACACAGTGATGGGAGAAGATGCAGAAGGCATCATAAAGCAGGGAACACACAGAATGAAAGGGAATAAAATGTAAACCTCCACCACTCACCTCAGCCTTAGACAGCATGTCTGTTGGGGGCTGCTTGGTTGTTCATTTGTTGGCTTCCTTTGAAGATGAATTATTTTGTTTAACTTCAGCTCTTCGGCACAGCTTTAGCTTGTTTGGAAGTGAGCAGTGGCTCCTGGGTGTCCTGGGCTCCCCAGCCCACCACAGCACCTCTCCAGGCAGAGGGGCTGCTCCCCTGGGGCCACCAGCCCGTCCTGAGGTTGGCGGCTGCATCAGGGCTTGTGCTTTCAGAAGTGATGGAGCGTGGCCAATGAAATCTTGTCTGTGTATTTTTGGATACATGTTTTGTAAAGATGCTTCTAAAGATGCATTTAATCCCTGCAGCCAAGAATACAAGAGCCAGATTCTGAAGAGGGAAGACCAGCTCACACAACTGTTTGCTAGGGTGACAAAGGACAGGACACGAGGTGTGCTGCTTGCAAGGTTCAGGTTCAGACAGCTATTTGTACTGGATTTTAAATGCTAGCACCTGCCTGGGAGATTAAAATTCAATTTCCGGCCAAGCCCAAACATCTTAAATATGCAAAAGCAGTTTTTCATCTCAGAGAAAAATCTGATTAAAAAGTACCCAATTCCCTCCCAGCTTCTCAAGTTTGCCCCTTGGTTTGTTGTAAGACATATCTATTGTACTGCACAGGCTGCCAAAAGACCTGCAAACACTTGGGTATCATTTATTACTCTATTTCCATTTCATGGGTTATTCTCATTTCAGCATCACATCAGGGTATGAGGGCATGGTTTGAAACATTAATGCTTCTGCCACTGTAGCTGAATGAGCATTTTATGGCAAAGCAAAGCAAAGCAAAGCCCTTCTGCTAGGCCAGAAGGTATTATCCCTCTGCATCCAGCTGTGCCCTTCCATCCTTCACAGCTACAGATAAGTCTGGGATCACCACAAAGTCTGTCCAACTCTCTTCAATACAGATAAAGATTTCTAAGTCTGCGGAACACAGCCAACACAAAACAACTCAGCCTTACTTTCTTCTGAAAAAGAACAGGACAGACAGCAGTACCTCAGAGATGAGGAAGGAAAAGCACCAGCAAAACAACTGGACTCAGGAATGGGAGAGGCTGTACTTCAGAATTTTTTTTTAAGCACCCTAACATACACTTCAGGGCTTCTTTTTTTGTCAAAGTGCTTCTTTTTTTTGGTGTTGGGATATATGCATACAAACATTTTAAAGGCAGCTGTATAAAACAGTGGATTGCTAGTACCAAGATTTCACATGTATTATTTAAAAAGCGATATCACTTCCACCAGCTTCAGTTGCCAGAAAAAGTAGATGTTTAAAAAACCCTGATGGTACAAAACCAGACCAAATTACACCCCCTCCCCTTCACATTCATGTCAGCACATGGAATCACTGGTTGGCTCGGAAGAGTCAGAGTCAAACAGAGACTTCGGGAGTACAACTTAGGAATCTTCCAAGCTTAGGTGTTAAGAGTGACAGTCAGAAACTCACAGGCTCTAGGCATGTGAAATTTTATTAAAAATTAAGAGATCCAAAGCAAGGCAAAGCATGATGATGCCCAGCATCTTTCTTGCTTAGTATCTTGCTCAGTCCTGGAAGCAGCAGTAGACACTGGAAAACATGACCATACCTGAACCATATACC
The DNA here is from genome assembly GCA_013398075.1 of Notiomystis cincta. Taxonomy (NCBI): domain Eukaryota; kingdom Metazoa; phylum Chordata; class Aves; order Passeriformes; family Notiomystidae; genus Notiomystis; species Notiomystis cincta. The sequence continues at coordinate 21,986 of VZRX01022276.1, read as the reverse complement.
TGCACACCTGCCTGTGATAAAATGCTGTAACTAAATTATTATATACAAAACAAATTAAAAACAAACAAAAAAGCCATAAAGCAGAGAACAGAAATAGAGAACAAGTACGGTTAAGGGATGTTGTGGAGTAAGAGACAAGTGGGAAGGTACCAGAATTTCTAACAGAAATATTCCCTGCTTTAATAATAGCAGAGAATATATTAAGGGAATCACTTTTCCTCTTTATGCTGCCTAGGAGATTGCATTCTTTTTAAACCAGTAGGAATTTTTCTCTATTCAGAGGGTTTTTTTTGGAAGGGGGGAGTTTTTAGAAGGGTTGGGGTTTTTTGGCTTGCTTGGACAAGGGAATTTCCTATCTTAAAAATCCAAAACCAAACAAAAAACTTAAACACTTCATTCCCCGTCTACAAAAATCTTTAAAGAGTGCAGAAAAATATTATTAAAGTAACAAAAATTTAAACAATTTTACTAGCTGATTAACTTAACGTTGGATAGTCTTTAGACTGTTGTATTTCCACTTTTTTCCTTTTTTTCTAATTTTAAGAAGTTCTGAATACAAGGAGGCAGTTCATATGAATCAGAACCAAGGTGCCTTCAAGGATGGTGGATTCCCTGTTTAAGGCTTACAAGAGATGGAGGAAGGGCAGACATGCACTAAGGCAGACTGTGATTTTTCTGAGTATTGACATGCCAGGGCACTGCAATGCACCTCTCTGTACTCACAGTACTCTTCGGTAAAATTAACAGTGAAGTTGTGCCTCTCCCCTTCCAAGGGGTGAGCTAGGAGAGAAAACTGCCCTGCAGCATACAGAAGTCAGTGCTTACAAAGAGTACCAGGCATGTATTTCTCATTGATGCAAAGCTGTACAGCCCACTAATGAGGGTTGTGAGCACTTCTGTATGCTTCAACACCACATTTTCATTAACCTGGATGGTTTTTTAAGTTTCTAAAAGTAAAATCTTCACTGAGTTACCAAAGGCATCAGTACACAAAATATGTATGATACACGTAAGAAATTATTTGAAGTTACAGATCTTAAAATAGTGTTAGCTGTTCAGAGTTGTTCCCAAAATACAGCAGTACTCCAAAGTACATATTTCAACTTTATGAGCCTTATGACGATGATAATTTAAGGTGTGGCATGATCAGCATTATTTTATTATAGAAATATCTTTCTGTAACAGAAATATACATGTATTTCTAAGATTCTTTATATCCATACAATAAAAACCTTTAATCTTTCTCCTAACTGTACTTAACTACCTTACACATACAAGTCTATGGATTTCAAATTACCTTTAGATAAAAAAAAAAAAAAGACTAAACCTGTAGCCTCTGATGGAAACAACTACTCTGGCAGTGCAATGACTACAGTACCTGGCCTTGCAAAGGTGCAATGTATCCAAAATGCTTACAAATGCTCTGAAAGCCAGATCTCTTTCAAAACTCCATTTGCTTTGATGAAATGAGTTCTGATCACAGAAGAACTTGGAAAAAATTCCTGAGCAATATTTATTTAATGCAACTACAATTCTTGTTATGCATTTTGCCACAAGCCCTTCCTGGTATTAATGCCCTTAAGAATTTGAATCTTCTGACTCTGGAATGCACAGAATGAAACCAATTTGCAACAGAAGAGGGGAATAAATCACTTCTATTTAATTCTTCCATACTACATTTTAGTAGGCCAAAGTCCTATTCCTTGTTCTTTTCAAGGCACTCCCCCTTGGAGTCCTAGTGAAGGATCCAGGGCAAAATATAGCCCGTTTAAAGGAAAAAATCTTGACATTTTGATGTAAACTTAACTGTTCGCGGCAGAAGCCTGTTTGCCTTTACAGCCAGGAAAGTCCTCTGAGCAGCAGAGCTCAGGCCCACAGATGCCAAAGACCCCAAATTCACAAGTTCAGTTAATAACTCTGGACAACTTGAACTCGTACAACAGAAAACAGGTTTTCGAGCACTTGGATGTCTACAGAGCAGCAGCATCAACTTCCTTGTTAACTCCTCTATAAAGCATTTTTTTGGTCACTGTGTCACAGGGGAACTGGAGCAGAGCTCTGGTTAGAGCAGAGAGTGCCTGGCCACCAGCCCAGCTGTCAGAACAGGACCAAGATATCACACAGCACAGTCCTGTCACTCTGCTGGGACTCCTCGTTAAGCAATGCCACCTTCTTATAGGTAAATAACTTGCTTACTTTTAATTACACTCTAAAAAACCAAAAAGGCATCAGTTTACATTTAAGTGTGTACAACCTACACCGTGTCAGCTTTGAAAATGGCACTGATCTACTTCAGTTCTTCATAGAAAAAAAAAAACAAAAATAAAAAACCAAAATAACATTCTCCAAAAGTAAAAGATAAATAAAATTACTGGCTTATACATCTACACTTACGTAGCAGATTTACGAGCAAACTTGTGAGACAGATTTTATTTCAAAATAAAACAGAAGTGTGATCCTGACCAAGTGCTCAGTGCTTCCCAGTGCAGCCCTCAGGAGCTGTAAAGCCTTAGTGTCCTTCAGGCACATTCAAGGTGGTATCAGCATAGAGTCCCTGGAAACACAAGGGAGGAGAGGAAAAAGAGGGTAGAGAAGGAAGAAACAATTCTGCAATACTCACATCATCACCATGAAGAAAATGCAACACATGACAATGCAGAAGAGAAATATTGCTGCAACTAGGATTCAATGCACTCCACTTATACTGAACACTGCTACACTCTCATTACAAAGCTTTAGTAGCTAAGACATCCGGTTTCATTCTGGGTATTCCATACAGAAACTTTGGATTTAGTGGATGCTTCAAGGTACATAAGGCCATCAAAACATTTCTGAAGGGAGCAAAGAAGTGAGCAGTTTCTATAAAGAGGAAGCTACAAGGGATTTTAATTCCTCCTAAGTATTTTTAATTAAAATTATTAAATTACTATGCCTTAAAAGACTACAATGTTATTTGTAGCTTAGTACTCAGAGGTACAATGACTGGTGTCTGCCCCACATTCTCTAGTTCAGTAAGACCACTGAAAGGCAAAGAAACACTGAATGCAGAGTAAGTAAAAGTACAGAAGAAATACCAGAGGACTGAGATGCCTCCAAACTGCAAATATTCCTGTTCTCCTAGCCCCTGACATCACATACTGGCCTACTTCTGCCCAACTGCAGTTTCAGTAATACCAACAGTGTCCTAAATTTGTCCCATTTAGTCTTGTACTTCACTCACTGTGGGATTAAAGCCCACTCATTTTAAGAGAGAAAGTTGGGAGCACAGACATACCATCTATCCTTAAAGTGCATTGCCACAAAAACAATGAAGTTACAAAATTTACATGGACAAAACAAAAACTTTTATTAGCAAACAAGTAAAGATTCATCATCACTTGTATTGTTTTCAGAGAGGGAAGTAGATGATTGTAACATTGGCACTTCCACGGAATGGCAACAAGCTGCATGAACTCCCAAAGGCTCCTCCTGGTATGAGTTAGGGCAACATTGGTTTTGTCCATCCACTTGGATATGAACATTCATAGGGCTGTCTGGATAACCAGACTCCCACTTTTTTAAGGGTAATCTACATGGATCTTCACTCAGTGGATGACTTCCACTTAAACTACTGTCCTCAGGGACAGTCCTCCTGGATACTGACCCTCCATGGATCGTTTCTGTAACACTTTCAGACAAAGGATCTCTGAAAGCCTTTCCTGTATCTGCTTTACTGGACTGCTTAAACTCTCTGTCAGAGTCAGCACTTAAAGATTTATCGGTGTATCCAGCCTGAGGCTCTGCCTGTGCTGCTGTGCAAGTATTCGGTTGGAAAATGTTGGAAGGCGATGGCTCTGTGATTTCAGTCTCTGGCTGCAAGCTGCTACATCCAGCTTCTTGTGGGCCTCTGGCTTGGCCATTTGCCTCTAAACTGGATCCTTCTGGGGAAGGTGGAGGACTCCGAACAGTCCCATCAGCACTGCTGATGATTCCATCACCCAGTGTAGTCTGTGAGGTGCGGGCAGGGGTCAGGAGTGGGATCTGTCCTCTCACCCGAGGTCTGTGGAAGAGCCTATTCCAGACCCTGCCGAAGCGCCGCCGGGACGAGCTCCGCCTTGACGAGTGTCGCCTCATCTGCCTCCGCACGGCTGTTCGAATGTTCTGCAGCACAGAAGCCTATAAACACAGAGGTGGTAAACTAGCATTTCACACATTTTTAAAAGACTTCTAAACCCTGTTCTCCCCAGGAATACCTCCACCTTACCATAATACCCAGACTTGATCCCTGTGCTTCCTTGCTAAATGCGTATTTTGTAAAAAACTATTTGAAAACACCAGAGGGCTCTGCCTGTACCAAAAACTCTCATAGATTCATAGATTCTCATGGCTTGCAAGGGACCTTAAAGATCATCTAATTCCAAATTCCCTCCTGTAAACACCTCCCACTAGACCAATGTCCCATCCAACCTGGCCTTAAACACTGCCAGGGAAGAGCAGTCACAACTTCTGTCCCTTACAGTGTTTCCTTTATGAGTTTAAGCTCTACTTGTCTGCCCAGAAGTTAATTTTTCACTGGAGTAACAAACTACAAGTGCTTTATCACACTAGGAACTGTAACTCAGTTGGATACTTCTGACAGGGTACAGGAGTTTTTTGAGTACTCAGCAACGTAACAGAATGACTTAATGGCTTGCCAGTGTAATTTACCTGCAAATGGAAAACAATCATTTTGGAAAATTAGGAATTTTCCAAAAATACTGCTAGAGACTATTTTCTTATGATTTCAGGTGCATTTACAGTTTCAGCTTGAAAAGCCTTTTATTCTATTTACTTTCTGACCTTTCTTTCTTGCTCTATTCATTCTGTCTTGACGTACAGCAAAAGTGCTTATGTCACTGCTGTTCCCCAACAAATACATTTAATGTGTGCAGAACTACCCACAGCACCTGTAGAACTGTGGTTCTTCAGCTCCATGTAATGCAAACACATTTTTATATTACTTCCATATTATTAGCCCAGCCACTGAAATACAGTTCCAGATTGATTTTATCTAAATTATAGTAGTTTGGCTGCTGAAATATTCATTGGCACTTGTGTCTGCATACTTGTGATGCATTGTACACAGGGAAGTCTTCAACTGGGGGAATAAGTCCTTGTGCAATCAGCTGTCCATAGGAAGGTGGAGCTTCCCGCCGCACAAATTCTGCCTCCAGTCGCGTCATCTGAGTCTCAAATGCTCTGGTAAACAGAACCAGAGAGAAAACATGTAAGAGAAGTAACAGTCTGTCCTGCTTCCCTGACACTAATGCATAAAAGCACTGCCAAAGGGCTCATGCTCAGAGTAAAACCACAAACCTTCCACTAAGCTCCAAGAAAATCTTATTAGGATGCTAAAATAAACAAAAGGACTAAGAGAGTACAGGGTATAAATATGAATGAATCAAACCAGCAAACTTTCTAGAGCAGTCTCAGTCTGGACACTGTGGCAACTGAAGTTTTTTTAACTGACCAGTAACTGTTGTGCCAGTAACAGCAGTAACTTGTTCAGCAAGGGCCCAAAGGTTATTTTTGGAAAAGACATTAAGAACTGGAAACAATCACACAACACAGGTAGCTTGCAGTTGCAGAGAAGTTTGGCAGTCCTGCCAGAACAGAGGCATTGAGGTTGCCACCTAACATAACAGCTCTTTTGCAGGTCCTTAATCATGCAGATTTGATCAGGAGAGAATGTAAAGCACACTGTTTAAAACACAAACAAGTGTCAGCAGCATATCACAGAAGTGGTGCACATGACACGAGATGTGAACCAGAAAGTCCCTTGTGACTCTCTCCTAGAAGGCAGAACTTCTCTTGCACATACATGTACACACAGGCAAAGAAACACACACACTACACCTAGAATGAGCCATACAGGACCAGGGGAAAGTGGCACAGCTTATTCCATGGATAACTCCTGCCCAGAACAAGGCCCACCATAGCAGGACATCGCTTTTAGCAGAACTGAGAACTGGAGTATTTGGGGAGTGGTGAAGGGTTATTCAGTTCAGATTCACTGAAGACTTCACTGAAGCAGTTTAGCATTCAGTTTTTGGCAGGGACAACGGGTTTGCTGCAAGGGGAGGAGAAGGAAAAGGAAACTGCTCAAGACAGATTAGGTTAGATACAGACGCTGCCATACCACACAATAAGCGTGTACTTCTCACAGACCACAGAAGAGCTGATATTCCCCTCATTACCCCCAGAAATCTTCTCTAACCCTAATGCAGTGACTACTGTTTGGCTGTCATCAGGTCCTTGGATTTGATTTCACAGTATTTGCAAATTCTCTGGTTAAGAACCAACTTTTTTTTCCTTTTAACAAAACGGAAAAAACCACCACAGCTATGAAAACATCAACAAAACAAGACACTTACCGGTATTCTCTGGTCCTCAAAGAATATAATTTAAATGCACAGCCCAGTGCTATCACTAGCAGCAAGCCACACACAAGACTCCCAATCAGAGCAGCTGTGATGACCTTCCTGGGAACAATCACCAGGCAGTTATGTTCATCACTTCCGTCCTGGCAGTCTTCTTGGCCATCACAGCGCCAGGTCTCAAAGATGCACAGATTTGTCCCACAATGGAAGTTTCCAGGCTGGCAAGTAAAGCAGTTTTTTTCATCTGAGCCATCTGGACAGTTCTTCTGGTTATTACAACGGTCAAGTATTGAGTAACAAAGCCCACTGTTTCCTTCACACGGGTATTCATTCTTCTGGCAAGCAGGACAGTTCTCCTCATCCTTACCATTTGGACAATGCCACCAGCCATCACAATGCTGCTTATCTGTGAAACACTCCTCATCACTTCCACAAGGGTGCTCCCAAGGAAGGCAGTAGCCTTTCACCTGATAGGTTGCATTGAATCCATGGCCAGTGCTCTTGGAGCGGGCATGATATGAGACAGTGAGTTGGCCCTTGGACGACTCCACACTCACCGAATGCCTATTGTTGTGGTGCGAAAACGTCTGCATTAATTTATTGCTTCTCTCTCCGATGCCATCATACACCTTCACATAATCGTTGTAGCCTAACTGCAAATCGAGCTGCAACAGAACATGCCGATTATCCTGGGTGTCCACATACCACGTGCAACGAAGGTCTGATCTGCTGTGATCAGCACGGAATAAGTCTGGGGAAGCAAAAGATCCATAAAAATTACCCAGCCTTTTGCCACAGGAAAGATCAGGACAATTATCTTCGTCCGAGCCGTCACCACAGTCTTTAACCGAATTACATCTCAGCTCGTTTATCAAGCATTTGGTGGAGTGGGCTGCGCTGCACTGAAACATTCCTGAGGGACAGATGCTGGATGGAGGGTCTGTTGGAGGGACAGTGCAATTTTTCTCATCTGAGTTATCACCACACTCATCCATGGAATTACACTTCCAAGTACTGGGAATACACTTCCCATTTGCACAACGAAATTCATCTGACTGGCACACAGACTGACCTATCTTTCCTGTGAAAGAGGACAAGGAGAAAAAAATCAGTATGAAAACTTTTGGAACTATCTGATATCACTTTTCAACATCTAGTACCCTGCATGTCACAAGTTAGTCAGGCCAGTACACTTCAGCAATACTGTTAAAAAGCCAAATGCAAATAATATCAGTGTTACCACACCAATACGCCTGTCAAAAAAAAGTACTACTGTCTTCCAAGTTTTTCCAGAGAGAGTATAAAGTGAAGCCCAAAAACCCGTAAGATTTTACCTCTAATGTAAGAAAGGCGAAATCCCTGAGCCTGCCCTGAGCTTGACGCGTCTGAGTGAAAAAATATCCACACATGGTCCCTTGCAGAGATGAAAGATGGAGGTATGGAAGATCCACACACTTTGTACTCCTCCCTCTTGGAAGATGGGCCAATCATCAACCAGTCTACTGCACACTTCTGAGAGTCTTCCAAATCAAAGTTCTTAAAACTGTTAAGAAGAAAAGAAAATACAAATTACAAAGAGTATCTGGAACAAAGCCTAACAGAGAAAGAACAGATTCTAATGGCTGACTTTCTGCACCAAGCAGTGCTGACATAAAGGTATAACATTCAAAGATAAGGAAACATCTACCTTCTCTATACTACCTCGAGTACACAGAAACAAAGCACATCCCCCAGTTTGGAAAAGCACCCATCTCGCAAGTATAAACATCACACCCCACAGCTCCAAAAGCTGAAAGAACAATTCCTCTTTTACTCAGTCCTTAATAAAATTGCTTCCTAAAGTATAGATATGAGGAAATGCAAAATTCCGGAACACATTATACAGAAATTAGATTAATTTCAGCAGTCATTTCCAACCATAAAAGCTATGAAACTAGGGATGACAAGGTTGACTACTGTCTTGGAAAAAGAACAATAGGAAGCAGTACAAAGAACTCTAAAAGGTATGAGAGACACAAATCCATTCTTCAAGCCATAGATGGGCAAGGAGAGAACAAGAAGAGCATATGGGTGGAAATGAAACCTAAAATCTAACTTAATCTTTAATATTTTAATTCAAAGATTAAAATATTCCCTTTCTGGGAGCGCAAACGCAGAGCAAACAAGACTATAACCTTTTACAGTCAAATTTCTAGCCCTTTTGCTGACACAAGCTGAGTGATTATTCAATAGTAGCTTACCTAGTGCGAAAGAGGTGCCCTGAATGTTTGCAGAACACTGAACACAACTGTGTAATAACTCCCTAACCTATGGCTCAGGAACCATATGTGGTATTTGCTCTCTGATGAAACAGATTGCATTTGTATTCAGCAATCTGCAATGACAATAGCCGATTGCAAACCACACAGAAAAGCACACTCATTAGGAAAGGGCACACTGTTCAGAACATTTAGAAATTAATTTTGGTCCTCTTTTATGTAACTCAGCTACACCAAATTAACTTGGTAGAAGTTTGTGCATACTCCATGAAAAAATCTAGACAGAATTTTCAGAAAGGCAGAAAAGCTGCTGCAAAATACAGATCTTCTTACCTAAAGGATTTTTCACAAAGACAAATTCTTTTGAAAAAGGTAAATGGAAAGATAATTTTCTGATATCAATGTGTATTTACAAAAGGCTGTCAATGCCTTCCAGATCTTGACATTTGATGTTGAAAGGGAAAGACCAGCAACTATGTAAACTAGCTTCATTTAAGCAGGAGGCTCAGCCTACCCACAGCTGTAGGTTCTGCCAAACACATTGGCTTAATAACTCTCAAAAAAAAAATTCAGCAAGAGCACGAGAAGTAAGAGAGCACTGAAAATGATAAGTTAAAATGAAAATTAAGAGATGACAAACAACACATGTGCAAGGACAATCCACCCAGAAACGGCCTTCCTCTTCTAACTCTTTTTCTCCCACCAAACTCTGTGCATCTTCCCAGCTGTTAAGAAATATTCCCACAGCACTTAATTCTTTGCTATAAGCAATCTCATCAAGCTTCTGAAACCAGCACATTTTGCAAGGAAGTTTTAAGATGACTGTGCAGACAAAATAAAAAGATTTAAGTACTCAGCCATTTCTGTTACAGGTGTTCTGCCTAAATTTCCAAGAAAGTGAACAGCCACTGCATCATGAAAAGGAATTATCCAAAACATCAGGGAAGCTATAGGTACTCACATAAAGTTAGTTTGTTTGTTACATGAGATATGAGACAGCTTTACTGAGCTATCACAGCAGTTTTGCTCTCTGTAACTCACTTTGGCACCACACATCATGGAGGGTTTCTATCATGAAAGTCTAGTATTGTACATTGCTAATAAACAGCTTTTTTTGGCTGTGGAAGAGGAAGAACTTTTAGTTTCAGCTAGCCTGAAACGGAAGCCTAGGCATAAGGAGGATAACTAATTTTCCTGAGTGTCAGTTTTGGATCCCAGAGAGATTCAGAGCAGAATCCCACACTTCTTCACTAACAAATCCAAACTTCAGCCACAGAGTACAAGGGTGATCAGACAGAACAGACTTGCAAGGAAACACCATGTTTAACAGATTCCTTGAGAACACCATGCCTCTCACAAACACACAAGCTACTGAAAAAAATGCCTTGGTATTCAAAAAGGGCAAACCAGAATATTCACAAAACCAAACTCTTTTACAAAAACAAACATCTTAATCCCAAGTGCCTAGCAGTTTCAAACACAGTTTCTCTAAAATACATTCTAGTTCCAATGCAAAGTTTTCTGTGTAATAGATACCATAGCAGTTGTAAAATTTCTTCTGCTAAGGGCCAAAGCAAAGTCAAAGCAATTATGTTCCACCTTATGCAAACCAATCAATAGATGTATTTTCAACAAATTTTCCTTTGATTAAGGTGTTGTCACTCTATTTCAGCATCCTTTTAAGTTATAGTGCCCCTACTAGAAGCAAATTTTTTCTCATTTACATTGATGGTGATTTTACACAAGATCAAAAGCATGATATACTTGAACAAGCTCTCAGCACAAAAAACACTACCTTGTAAAGAAATATGAAAACAACATGAATACATATGTTTGCACTCGTAAGTATATAAAATTTGGCTTCACTTAATAATGCATTTATGACAGCAAGGATTTGTGTTAGAAGTTTCTGCCATACTATTCTGACATTAAGTAGCCAATTGATTTATTTTAGCCAAGAGTCCTGAATACTGCACTCAGTCTCTACTACTTCACTTCTTTCATCATCTATAATTAGATCTAGAGCTGCTCTGTTACAGTTCTCTGAAGAATAATTTAATCCTGCTGCCCACAAAACATTTATTTATTCAACTGAGCTTTCTCAAACTGGAATGCAAATTTTGCTATGAAAAGGATTAGTCCAGTGGTTGAATGAGTATTGGTATACAGTAGAAATACGGGACAAAGACTTGTGCTTGTACTGCTTGTAGGACTATACAGACATTGTACAGTCTTTGGAAAAGTAGTGAAGTCTGTAGTTACTGTTCTTGAGGGAAGTCTCAGACCTTTTGTATCAAAAACGACGTAATTTTTGGTGACTAAAACAAGAAACAGGAGCCATACTAAAACAGAGAGTACTCCTGTATAACATCATCCAGATCTCATGCAGCATCAGTCAGTACCACAGTATTTTTAAACATCTTGGGCAGGCAAGCACAGGATTTGAGAGGAAAAGCAAAAGACAGATCTGCTTAGTCATTAATCCTCTCCAGCAAAGCCCTCTGACAGTTCTGAAGGACTGGAATGGGGACACAGAGGTCCATCCTCCCATGCAAGCTGCAGTGCACAGTGATGCTAAATTCCAGCCCTTGCCCTTCTCAACTACAGCCTTTTCCCCTGCACCCCACCTGCTCCAGACATCCCCCTCCACCCAAGGGCTTCACTTCCAGGGCTCCTCTGCTTTGGCATCTTGGCACTTGGTGATAAAGGGAAGGAGAACCTGCCTTGCCTCCAGGTTTTTTTTCCCTCTCCACAACCAGAGTGCACAGCCCAAGTTCACATGGCAGGGAGAGGAAAAGCAGTCAAACACTGGTATTTTGAGCACTAGAACTACAACATAAACAAAATACAACACCCATGACAGAAGATCCTTGAAAAAGATCTGGCCCTTAGGCTATTCTCACTGCTACCTGTGGATCTCCAAAACAATATAGAAGGAGACTGGTGCAGAAGGTCAAAATTATTGGACCAAATTTTGCAAGTTTTGTCTCTCCTGAAAGATGCTGTTGTCTTGCTCTTGGAAAGTCTCTTCCACATTTTTATAGAAAAGTACAACAATAGCCTATTAAAAAGTATTCAGAATCTGAGGATCAGAACATCTCAATGTGAACTGAGAAATACAGCACTAAGTCTTGCTTTTACTGAATTCTGCAGAAATCAGTAAATTCATCTGATTCTTTTTCCAGTGGTATGATACTGAAAAAGAGGTTACCTTCAATAGTGAGCAGAACTCCAGGAGTTTACAGAAAATTACAGGGTTTGTCACATATATCAGTTCTCACCTATGTACTCACATGAAGTAACCAGCCTGCAACAGTATCTTCCTATTAATTAACAAGTATTTTTACGTTGCTGGAAAGTACTTCATTAAACCAGATTATCATAAACACACCTTAACAGTCCATAGATATGAGAAAAATGTGCCTCCTGCAAAACTAATGCTTAGCAGAGCTCGGTGTTTTGCCATCTGCACTGAAAGGAACAGTAGTGGCTAGGAAAATAAGGACTTCTATAAATAATGTAGGGAATTCTCTACAACCCTTTCAGTAATTTAGGCACGAGGGACTACAGATTAAAGAAAAAGAAAGCTTTTTTAGTAACTGGAAAAGGACAAGCATGGGATGCAAAATCTGAATGAAAGCAATTAGTAAATAAATGAAAAAGTAAATGTCCAATTTGGCCTTCCAAACTCATTTAAAAAATTGGAGAATAAATATTTTGGATAGGCCAGTAGAGCACAGTCCCAAAATAAAAACAATCAACAAACCAATTAAGCAAGAAAAGTTACCTCTATTTGCCAGCTTCTCACAGAAAGTGTAGACTGTGAACAACTGATGATTTAATTGGCTCATTAAAAACTTCTGCTTAACCGTTGAAGCACAAGGACCTGAAGTCAGAAAAGCTCTATTCTGCTCCCAGCTCCCAAGCACCAGCTAACTGCATAACCTTAGGCAAGAGACACTGGGACTGTTTCTTCAAAAGCTGAACAAGTAAATGGCTTAGGTTTTTCCAACCAATGTCAAGTTCTGAAACACTCTGAGTTTGGTAAATAGACTACGAAGCAGTCCCTTTAACTCTTCACACAGTTATAGATCAGCAAGAACACATGAACAGACCTCGATTTTATGCAGAATTGAAACTCAAACGGTATCTGAAAATTTCTTTTTTCAAAGCCATTGTCATGAATCACTGAAGTGAAAGCCAGTGAGGGTAATCCCCTCACCTCAATTAACGAGAGCTTGAGTGGGTCACAAAGTAGATTGCTTTTCGATACTCTTATCTTGAATTCCGAACATGGAGAACATTTTACTTGCAGACCCCTAAATTCTAATAATAAAACAATAAATTTGTACTCTACCCACACCAGGGTTAATTACAGCCATCAGGTAACAGCAACTGCTAACCAAAATTTTTTTTTATCTTTTTCTTAGATATGAGGAAACAAACCTATAAAGCCTGTAAACAATGGTACAAAGGCAGTAACTGCATATGACATCTTTATCTGATCTTACATGATTTAATGTAATCCCCTGTGAAAAGAAGCATAAAAATAGAGAAAATGTGTGGAAAAATCAAGTAGTTTCCAAAACAATAACTAGCAACTGATTACCTGAATTGAAAGAGACATAACATAGTCCTGGAAAACAGCGGCTACAGACTTGTTCCCAGGTCTCAATAGAACCATTCCATCAGACACAGGAACTTGAAAGAAAGTATTGAAATGTACATATAGAGTGGTATATGCACAAAGAACATATACTTTCCCTGTTCATGGGAAAGCTCCCTCAAGGAGCCCTAAAAAGGAAACTATAAAGCAAAACAATAGGTATGGAAATGTGAGGATACGAAGAAAATCAACATAAACATGAAAGGCAGACATTAAGACAAAGCTTCTAAAGGACATGGTCACAGAAGCCAGCATCTTCCATCCACATGTAGATCTGGTCGCTGTTCTACTGAAAGCTGCTGAAAAATAGGTTTATAAAAAATAATCACCAAGTGCAAACAGTTTAAAAATAAAAAATACTTTCAATTGCAATTTTATCCCTTAATGACTCCTGCTGTATCTCATTTTTTATATATATATATATATATAGATAGATATAGATATATATCTTTTACATAACACTGGTATCTTACTGTCAACAAAAATTCAAGATCAAAGAAAGTGCACACTGTGTAACACAACACAGAGGAGTTGGGGTATTTTGAAACCTTTCAAAATCTAGATGTTAGCACAAGAACTATATTTGATTTTCCTAGGAAAACTTACACCCTTACCAACACATTATTAGAATAAGAAACATATCCAACTGAAAAGCAGAAAACATGTATCCATTTAAACTTCTTAGCCTAGGCAAGTCAGCTCCTTCTTTTACATCCTTGGCATTACAAGGGCAACAGCCTTGTAAAGAAATCCTCGGATGCTGTAACATTTTGCATTTCATACACTGGAATGAGTCATTCCAAGTACTTTTATAGTCTGTGTGCTGGTCTGGANCGCTCTGAAGAGTCCTCCCAGCTGCAGGTTAAAGGTACAAAAAACTTCCTGCAGGCGATGGGGAATCCAGGATTGTCACAGAATCACCCCAAGACATTCAGAAATGCAACACCACAACACTAGTCCCTGGCATGTAAACACACAGTTTCTATTGTTTGTACGTGCAGAGGAGGGCAGGATATGGCTGTGTATTCAGTGATAGAAAACAAACCCACTAAGAAGGGATCTTTCAAGTCATATTGCTGTGATACATCTAAACTGTACACATATTATTAGCAGTTGCCACACTTCACGTTCCTTTATTTCTTTAGTCTCTGTTATACTCACACTTGCAGAAGAGAGTCCTAATTCTAAATGGAGCTCTGAGACATTTTCATAGCATAAACTGCAGCATTATTCTCCAGAGTCAAGTCCTGTGTCTCATTTGTGTGCTTTCTCAGTTTCCAACAATCTCTGCTTTGAAACAAATTCCCCAAGTCCAATGTAATGTAATGGGGTTTAAAAGCATGTTTCTATTTCTGAATTTCAAATGCTAGCAGATATTTACTTCATTACTTTTGGTGAGTAAATCCTATTTTGAACTACAGATGGTGGAGCCTTCCTATTATTCCATCTGTGGCAGATTTGTTTTCAGTTTCTGAGCATCTGCAGTTGAAGAGGTTTTGCAGTTCTTTTGAGCAGCTGAGCAAAGAAGGAGCAGATGGTGTCAAATGTAACAGTACTAAACCACCCAAAAAAAACTTTTCCTAGGTTTTATTTTTTAAGTAAGAAATTCTTGGTTCACAAAGAATCCTACCACTAGCCCAGAGAAATCAAGCACATTCACAATATGCTCATATTATACCCTAAACATTCTTGACAAACCATGTGCAGTACATTTTAGTCTTTATTGAATAGCATTTTTCTAGAATTGAACTCAAATTGTACCACAAGTGCTAACTACTATATGATTTGTTGGAAATAAATATTAAGCAGATAAGCATGTGTCTTTTGGTAAACAAGTAACAATAAGCAATAATTATCTTCAACTGTCTGTTAGACATAACATCATTTCAAGACCTTAGTGAAAATGCTGGTTCTTCCCTAAGAATTTTACATGCCCACTGAGGCCGTTCCAGGTTTTATAATTTTTACCTACTCCTATTTATAAGCAATGAAGGGAAAGGGGACTATTTAATGTGAGTAAATATACTGATGTTCCCTACACCCTCATGTGTCAGAGGTATATAAAATCTCGCACAGGCATTGTGAAGATAAATATATTAAAGGACGACAAGTGACTTGTATAATAACGGATGTCAGAAGTAGCCTCCCAAAACAGGACACAGTGAAGCATTTTTAAAAAGAGGGAGGTACCTAACCTGCAACCATGTTCCAGTGCAATAGATTTTGGCTTTCTTCGATTATCCAGTACTCTGAAGACAGCCTCACATTGGTGTATCAGGTAAACTCACATTTTGTTTTATTTCAGCAAAGCAATTCTTTACCTCCACAAATATCAAACCATACCTAATTGTTATCATATCTCCATGATCTCCCTGAATGTACCAGCTGCAGTTTATGGCTGGAGGATAGTTCAATGGCCAAGAAGGACTATAGATGACTCCCCGTCTCTCTGTGTGCTGTTCCAATTCTCCACTGCAAGCAGCTGTTAATAAAGGGGAGAAAAACAATATTGTTAATGCTTTGCCTAATCAACAATTCAAGAGCTTTCATCAGTTTCTGGAGACTACAGACATATGAGAGTAAACAGTTTTATCCTCTTACTGGTTTCTTCCCTGCCCTGTTTTTTAATTAAGACACCCACACCCAGTGTAGGTAAGCATTACCTGCATTTCAATGCAGGACCAATCGATAAGCTTGCATGAATCTACCACAGGCTACAATCAATATTACTGCATGGATCTGCCAAGAGGATGTAATACAAAAATCCTTATACCAGCTTCCCAATGCCTAGGTAGGTCACCCAGCAAGTGAAGAAGATCCATATTAACTGTAAAGTAGCTAGTAGCTCATTTTGCTGTAACATGTTCCTGGACATGTTGTTTATTCTCTTAACCATATGTAAGGGTTAAAAAAATACCACCACCCAGCATACCTCCACCCCTCCCACAAGAAAGTAAACTGCAGTCCAATGTTAAATGTTTTCATTGAACATTACTGAAGTACTCTCAATTCCTTCTGAACTCACATAGATGGGAAAAATTTTCAAGACAGGGAAAGGAGCAAACAAGGTCCCATCCAACTCAGGATTTTCAAAGCACATTTAGTTCTTCCTATGGAAAACAGCAGGCTACATCAAATACTTGTATACAAATATAATTTGTAATTAAGCAATTCAAAAATGAAAATTAAATGTTCCAAGGACAAGTTGAAAAGCTGTTCTGATAGGGAAAATGTACTCCTAGCAGACTACAAGAGGGAAAATTCTCTATAATGGGATAGCTATTCTGAACATTCTCCAAAAATATTATTTAAACTATTTTTAAAACAAATTACTATCTATAGCATGACTTGTGAACTGCAGCTGAATATTTCAGGTTTTGACAGAAACTTACATTCTTGTAGCTGAAAAACATAGCAAGGGAAAAAAAGATTGCCTGTGCCTTGTCACCTCATACATATATGATAAGTGAGAGATTTACAGTATTTCTTGAAATCCAGCCACATAAATACACCATTTTCAATTCCCAGTCAGGATCAGAATTAGCTGCACTGGAGGGATGGAAGGAAGGAGTGCCAGCAAAGCTCCTTGGCTACACTCAAGTCAGGTGGCAGGGCTGTCTGTGAAGCTCCTGGCTGAACTGGGGCTGGGCTGCAGCATGTCCCCTCCAGGAAACCTCGGGCTGGCACTATTCTGTCTGTTCACAGTAAGCAATTTTGAAGTAAGAGCCACAGGAATACAAAAAGCATGAGGTAACTTACCTGAGGCAAAACATAAAAATGCTATTATTTTTACTCTCCAGGTAGGGCTTTCCACTGAAATAAATGCAGATAATTCCTACCAGTTTCAAAGGCTACAAAAACATACAGGATACATAAATACATGAAAATATCTGTTTCCAAACAAGCATTTTGTGGTAATGCAGTTACAGAAACAAGAACATTTTTGTTATCACATTTCTAAAACCATAGTGGCTCCATGCCAGATGCTAGTAAATACTGAGATGCAGTTGCAATTATAGAATTATAAAAGCAAATGTAAGATCCACAGGACTTTTCAACTCTAGTTCTCAGTTTCTTTAGGTCTATAAATGTGCTCCTCCACATACTTGTTCCTGCATCAACATATCACAGCAGCAAAAGGGGACCAGGAGCTAGCAAACACATAAAGGATTTGGAAACGCTGCATTTCCTAACTGCCAGGTTAATAATACTTCAAAAAGGGAAGAAAACAGAATGCACAAAGTAAAAGAACAAATACACCAGACAGCACTATCCAGAGGCTTCCAGTGACACCTGTGCAAATATTTCTGCTGCCCTTGTACCAAATTATGTTCTGGATTAATATCCCTTATTCATAGTATTTGCAATAGAATAGAATCAAAATTACACAAAACTTATTTAGTTTCCATTCTGGGGAAATCCCATTGACAGGCTGATGGCTCCACATGAGCACTTCCATTCACACATCCATCAGTGTAGTTACTAGAGCTATTATTCTTCCAAATACTTGCTTCTCAGTTTTAGGAAGTAATTACAAAGACTCTGAGCAATAGTTACTGAAGTATCCCAGCTTTTTTGAAGTAATATCACTACATTTTTTTCTTTTGGAATAAAGTACAATTTCCTAATGTAGAGGATCTGCTTTAACATCACAGTTCAGGTCTTCAGTGAGAAATGCTTTTTCTTATTAACACTACACATCTGATTTAAATGATAGGCAAGGAAAGAATAAGTGACAAAAGTAATTGTTTTTTCCTTTTAACAGAAGAATTGTAGCCGTGCAAATCTAAGGACATAGCTTGGTAATGGCTGCACTGACACTATATGCCATTTTGGGCAGTTCAGCTGGCAATGGCTATTGTTGCCTGTACTTTACCATGGCCTTATCCCCTCTGATACCTATCAAGCATTTCAGACTTGTTCTACTCAAAATCAAAAGGACAACTGCTTGCCTCTTGCAAAAGGTCCTCATTTCAATGGACCACTAATCTGAATTAGTATTTGTTGGTTTAAAACAATTTAAAGAAGAAGTCTCTGGGTTTAGCTGTCTCCCTTAGGGCTCCAAGTAAGTAATGAATACAAGTAGATTACATAAAAAAATAACCCTTCACAAGCAGAATAGCAACAGTCAGAAATAACAGCAAATACAACAACTAAATTCTGACAACAGTCAGAAACAACAACTAAATACAAAACCACTCAATCCTGTGGACTCCTCAAAACAAAAAGAGACCCCAAACAAAAATTGCCAGGCACACCCCCCAGGATGGTGCCCTGGATTTCGAGCATGTGGGCCAAAGGACGAAGGGGGAAATAGTGTCAGTCTTTTACCCACCACTCCCCGTCCATCCTCCTATCTCTCCCTTGGCTTATCTCCTGACGGCTGGAGCTCTGCCTGAAGTCCTCTGGATTCAGGGGGCTGGAAGCTCACGGAGGGAATTTGCCTTCCCAGAGGCAGGGTCAGTCAAGACAGGGCCGCTGGGCTGGATGCGGCTAAATGGCGGCTTGAGCCAGAGTGGGCTTCGGCGCCCTTTTCTCCCAGCGTGGCGTCTCCAGGGCCTGAAAGCACAGGGAGGGGACAGCCCGAGAAAGCTGGAAGAGGCTTTTCGCTGCTGTTTTCTCTCGGGGCGGTACCTCCAACTTCCTGAACCGCCAGAGGAGAGGAGAGCGAGCTTGGGGCTGCACAGGGCGTCGCTGCAGCTTCCCTTCACGTGGTGTCTGCGACCCGCAACCACGAGGGGCAGGAGGCTGCTCAAGCAGCTTTGAAAAAACCACGCACACCAAAGCAAACTCACGCACAACAGAGACACACACTCCACTCCCGCCATGCAGCCTCAGAGATACAGGAACGGCTTTGGGGCACAGATCATTACAGGGTACATTATCATTACAAATAACACCAAGATGATACTGCCAAACTTAATTACACTGTTTTAACAATATGTCCACAGTTCCCTAAACCTATCAGAGCAAACTGGGGATACACACACATATACCCCTCCCCACATTACTACAGTGTTTACCCAAACCTCACTTAATTGCCTCATGTTTTTGATGCCTTTTTTTTTTTTCACACCAACGCTCATTACTACAGGATTTTCAACCTCCTTCCTAAAGCAGTCACCTGCCTCTCCACTCCTTGTGGACCAACTGCTGCAAGGCAGAGAAGGTGAAGTACCCAAGCATTGTTTTCAGTAGCTCTTTTTTCACACATATAAATTTTGAAAGAAAAGCCTCTACTAAACACAGCCTTCAGTGCTGACAACAAGATGGTAAAACTACAAAAGGGCAGAACTTTATAATGTTGGGACTTCAGTATCAATAAAAGGGTCCCACTTCCCTCCTCAGCTACTGGCCATGAAGTCTGCAAAATCACACAGATGCCTAAGTACTTTGTTATTAAGTTTGGCTTCAGCATGACACTGTGATTTCTTAAGGAAAATAAACAAAAGCCTGTTCAAATTGCCAAAACATCTGAAGGAAAAAGAAGTTCCTAAATAGAAAGGTACAGTCCTGGATTCTGAAGACCTTATCATCAGTGACAACTCAAGAATAGCAGAGATAACACTTTTTCAACAATAATTCTGTATCTTTCCACAGTCTTTCTGTACAAACCCAGAAGAAAAGTGAAATTCCAATTCACTAAAAACTCTAAAGTGCTTAAATTTCCCACATTTAGCATTACTGAAGAAACATAAAAATACCAATTCCTGGATTGGCAAACCAACCCACCGAAAATCTTACTGAGATGGTGCTTGTAAAGAAAAGACAAATTATAAAGATAGACAATAATAAATCTTCCATGGTTAAAACACAAAACAAACAAAAAAAAACAAACAAAAAGTAAATAAAAATAAAAATCCAAACTTTAAATAAATGCCAGAAGAGATCTGAGTTCAGTTTCTGTCAAGAGGGCATGAATCTTAATGAGGCTCTTTCTGTAATAATCAAATGCATTTCTTCCACTGTAAACAGCAGTAGATTCCCTCTGCCAGTTAAATATGCCACAAATATGTGCAGTGACATTTCCAAAAACTTTACATGAATAATATTACTTCTGTTTTTGCAAGAGCAACTGTAATAAAACATACACTGAGCTTTACCACAGGACAGCACTGAGGGTACTATGTTGTGCTGGAATAAATTTTCAGACTATCCCAGATGAAAATAAATCCTACAGCTCATTCTTCTGCACCAGGGCCTGTCCTAGTCACAAGGACCACATCCCAAACATCGGCTCCAGGATAAAAGATGTTTTGCACTTGCCACAAGGAACCTCCTCTCAAAGCCAAAAGCTTGGCAATATACATTTCCTCAAGTAGCTGTCTCAGAGTCAGCAGGAAACTCTCCCCAGCTTCTCACAATGCTCCCTCAAGGAGGGCTTGCACACATGGTTGAATGCAGATCACTTATGCCTGTGGAAAAAGAAGACTTAAGGTCCCCTTCACTTTGCCCAGTCTCCAGCTGGCTGCTTCTGCCTCCGATCAAAACCAGCAAAGGTACAATCCAAGGATTCCACTCACAGATGGGACAAAATCTGAGCTCACGCTGCTCGAGCGACAGGCCGACCTAGCTTTCTGTGAGCACAGGTAAGAAAAGCTACACAGGGATCACTCTGTTGCAATGAACTTTGACGATCAGTTTCATCCCAAACTCCAGTTACACCATCAGGAGACAGGTAACTCAAAACTATAAGACAAGAAAACATGAAGGCTACAATACTCTGAGGTATTCAGCATACCTGAAACAATAAAACCCAGATGTTATAACTCTATTTCTAGGGAAAGAAAAGTGTTAGAAAGCAGCAAAGCCAATTGGAAGAAGCTCTACGGATTTTAGGCTGAGGTAGTATTGCCAGTCTAAGTAAGCAACTGTGTAATTACTTGGTTTACACTTTGTAAACTCAAGTATCACAAACCCAACAGAAGCTAAACTCCATGACAAGTGAAAGAACTAACCAGGCAGAACATTCTAGGACATAAATGACACTCTGTACTTTTTCCAATGAAAGAATAGAAAATACTGTGTTGCAAACAACACATCCTGTGTGACTTATCCACACTTCCCCTAATTTTAATTTAGGCAGGTTACCTAATCATAAAATTACTACCGTCTCCTGACTTAAACCTTCTCTCAACCCCTAATTTTGACTTGAACACTCAAGTTGCCACACTAGTCGATCTACTGTCCTAGAATTATTTTTCTGTTTTCCAATATCCTTTCCTCCTATCTCCCTTATTTGCCATTTTTGGTTTTAATATAAATTGCAGACTCTTTGGGCATAAAGTATATCTACACATATGATGGTGGATTGACAGTCACAAGAGGGCCCTTATCACTAAGAGGACACTGACTGCAATATTCCCATAATGTCAGTAAGTCACAGCACTGCTAGAGAGAAGGAAATTACACAAAGTGAAGTGATTCTGGTTGAATTTCCACGCTGACATTCATTAGACTTTTTCAATATTCTTGTTTTAGCTTCTTCAGGAATGAGCCACTCTCCCTGACTTAATGCTCCCAGACACATTTCCTAAACACTGAGTTTTCCCCTAAACATATCAGCATGCACTATGACCTTAGCCTCAAGCGTACAATTTTTATCTATGACAGTGACAATGATGCAATCTATAACCCTCTCGTGGTTTAAGCCTAACTGGAAAA
>VZRX01022271.1:4875-17877 GCA_013398075.1 Notiomystis cincta | reverse complement strand
TTTGTTTTGTTTTTTCAATGGCTTGAAGGCCATCTTAGTTGGTTTGCATTTTTTTTTGATTAGCCACAAATGGTATCCTTCACATCCTTGAAAACCTACTAAGTGAGCCACTGAAAATATAGAAGCTCGCCAATATATAAGGCAGATTGAAATGAAATCAGCACTAAAAATACTTATGCACTGTTACTAGGAAAAAAAAACAACCATACAGACCTCATTCAAAAATCAACTTAGGCAAACAGTACAAATTACTGAGTTTCCAAAATGGTGAAAAGCAGAAATGAAAGATTTCTCTGGTCTAGAAAATATTTACAATGCAATAAAACTATCACCATTTACTGGAATGCTTTCCTTTAAGTAAATCTCACATAACTAAATGTAATAACTTTTTGTAGAAATTTTTTTTTTGTTTTTACTTTTGCTTAAGGACTGATGCTGTAATTAAGCGAAATTCTGAAGCATGGCCATAAAATCTATTAATTTCCTTAGGACTTCAAACCATTTTGGTTCATAGGACCAAAAATGTATTAAAAAAAAGCATGTTATTATTTCAAATGCACTGAACTCCAGACAAGCAGAGGTGCTATGTAGCCCAGGAAATTTTGATGCCACCTACCACAGGGACACTGTAGTGACTGTTAAAAATGAATGTGATGGCAACTTCCATTAATATATGTTTTCCCTATTTGCACCTCATCTGACTTGCTGGTGGGTTAGTTTCTCAACTCAAAGATATTCAGCCATGTTAGAGGAGAAAATGAAGTGTTCAGGTGGAAAAACTGAGGAGAAGTCAGTCAGAGAAATTACAGCTGCAATAATTACAAGAAGAATTACAAGCAGTGAACATAGGGAAGCCACATTAAATATGAACAGGTTAAATTCAAGATTGTTTATGACCCGCTAGCATTTTTGTTTGGGAGCTGGGCTGGGGGCAGGTTTTTTCTACTTGAATAATCTATTTCTCTAGATTTTCCATAGAAGTAAATAGCTCTCTGCCAGGATACTCTGCAGTTTTGCCTGTGTGTTTACCAGCTCCCCAGTTCTGGGAACCAAGCCTTCCTAATGCAAGGATGTGGTTAAAACCAGAACTTATTTCTGCAGCCTGCTGGATGGCCTGGAAAACTCAGGGATGACCTAACTCTCGAAGCGTATCTTGCAAGCTGCATTACTCAAAATGCTCTCGACAAAGAAAAAGGAAAGCAATGCCCTGGCCAAAAAAAAACCCAAAACCAGCTCAATTCAGGACTCTGTGCCATCCAAAGTGTGCTAGGTGATTCCAGGCACCTGCCTGGCAGCTGCACTGCTCACTTGGGGTGAAGTGAGACCATCACACGTCCACCTCTGCAGGGTTAAAGGAAATCAAGGGCTCCACTGGGAAACTGGCACTGCTTGTGGCTCACGTGAGTGTCTCACACACAGTAATGCCAAGGGATCCAGTTTCTGCCACAGTCTGCATCTGCCAAGTCCCATGAAGGAAACAGCGAGATTTTCACGGAATTTGCGAACTTTACAAAACACCCACGGCTGCGAAGGAAATCTGATAGCAGCAAAGCTACTGTAGTTTAAAAGTTACCTTAACAAGCTCACTTAAAGGTAAAGGTTTCTCTGAAACACCAGCCTTAAACCTGCAGCTTAATGTATTAAGAAAAAATCCAATTTTCTTCTCATGCTTTACAAAACCCTGGAGACAAATTATGTCTTCGTGCCACTTTTTCTACTCCCGTGACTTCAGACTATAGTCCCAATACAGCTCTACTAATCACCAACAGAATCAAATTACAAATTAAAACCCAGTGATTCAAACAAATCTCGAGATTACTTCAGCACAATGAAAATGGAAGAATCCTGTTCCTGTTTTCAAAAACAACCCTAACCATGCTTTGGTCATAAACCAAAGCCATGTCATTCCCTTTCTGCTTCACCACTCAGGCCGGCTGGGGGGGATCACAAGGCTATAACCATTTCAGACGAGTCAGTGTAATATTGATTTTTGCCTCTGCTCCAGCTTATCCAGAAAGTGTCCTATTGATTTTGAAGGAATTATTTGTGGACTGCTAGGCAAGAGAAGAAAAACAATGTCCTGGTTGCTTTGTGGCACCCCACATTGGGTTGGTTGTGGATGTGAACTGCACACACACTCAAAACTGACCATCAGGTTCATATATTATCTATTATAGGAAGTAGTGTTGCAGGAGTGTGAGCAGAAAACAGGCAGAAAACATAAATTACAAATGTACAACAGGCTTTGATCATCTCCACATCTATACAGAAGACTCCACTATTACAGAAGACTATTCTGTTCTCAAACTGTAGTCAAAAGCATTCTTTAACACCCCAATCTGACACATGCCAGTTAAAAATTTGATGAAACAGTAATTTAGTGTGGGAGGGAAAAGTTGTGTCAGTTTGTTTGCTCTTCAATAAAATCTATTTGTTTAACCTATATTTAGCACTCCCTGCTAAATATTTGTTAATATTGTGCTTGTCCCCAGCTTAGAACTGTCCAACTTATATTCCTGAATTCACAAGTATTTCTTGAAAGGGGAGCTGACAGCTCGTGGATTGTGCTGATTCACTTGCTTCATTCACTCAATACATCATCTGTCCACCCCCTTGTCCTGACTATTGTGTTCAGTCAATAAATCTTTATTAGAATAAATTGTTTTGCATGACTGTCATCTCTCCCACTAGAATGGAAGTGTTCTGCAAAGGAGTGATCTCTTGATCCAAGTGGTGTTTCCTCTCAGATAGATCTACATTATCATCATCATCATCATCACCTTCTTTATCCACCTTCCACTGACTTTCACTGCAGGCAAACACTGCCTAATACAGTGTTTTCTTTAAATAAAAAGATAAGACCTGAAGAAAAATTACACTTCATGCAGGAGATGTTCCCCAAGGAAACATTATTTAATTAACAAAACTCCTAGACCACCACTCAGGTTTTCCTTGCTGAAGAATGGATCCAATGCTGTTTTCTGCTCAGTTGGGATGTAACTTTTTCAGAAAGGCAGAGGAAGTGGTGGGGAGCAGAGTTATGGTCTGGGTTAGAATTGAGCCCTGAAAAAAGGCAGGCTCAGCACTCTGGTCAAACATTAGGCCTCCTCTCCCTAAATTGAGAGCAGCCACTGACCTAAGCAATTAAAGAATTGGCAAAGAGTCATGGCAATGAGAAGGTAATATTTGCTACAAAAGGAAATGGGAGTCACCCAAAAAATTTATTCCCTCTTGAGAAACAGCAGATAAAAATTAGTCTGGGGTGTTGNTCCTGAATTCACAAGTATTTCTTGAGAGGGGAGCTGACAGCTCGTGGATTGTGCTGATTCACTTGCTTCATTCACTCAATACATCATCTGTCCACCCCCTTGTCCTGACTATTGTGTTCAGTCAATAAATCTTTATTAGAATAAATTGTTTTGCATGACTGTCATCTCTCCCACTAGAATGGAAGTGTTCTGCAAAGGAGTGATCTCTTGATCCAAGTGGTGTTTCCTCTCAGATAGATCTACATTATCATCATCATCATCATCACCTTCTTTATCCACCTTCCACTGACTTTCACTGCAGGCAAACACTGCCTAATACAGTGTTTTCTTTAAATAAAAAGATAAGACCTGAAGAAAAATTACACTTCATGCAGGAGATGTTCCCCAAGGAAACATTATTTAATTAACAAAACTCCTAGACCACCACTCAGGTTTTCCTTGCTGAAGAATGGATCCAATGCTGTTTTCTGCTCAGTTGGGATGTAACTTTTTCAGAAAGGCAGAGGAAGTGGTGGGGAGCAGAGTTATGGTCTGGGTTAGAATTGAGCCCTGAAAAAAGGCAGGCTCAGCACTCTGGTCAAACATTAGGCCTCCTCTCCCTAAATTGAGAGCAGCCACTGACCTAAGCAATTAAAGAATTGGCAAAGAGTCATGGCAATGAGAAGGTAATATTTGCTACAAAAGGAAATGGGAGTCACCCAAAAAATTTATTCCCTCTTGAGAAACAGCAGATAAAAATTAGTCTGGGGTGTTGGCAGATGGACAGATGCTGCCACAGGACTAAATCTGTTCTCAGATACTTGCAGATAAAATTCCTTTGTAAGGAGGATAAACAATTCCAATAGAGACAAGACAGCAATTTGGAAGAAAATGTTTAGTTCTGCAGTTTTACAAAATGTTTGGTCCCTAGGTAGAACAGTTCCTTCCAATATGTGTGGGTCTATGAAAATGAACAGATGCCTACATCTGGAACTTGGCCTAATACCTCACCCTTTGAAGATAATATCTCCTTTTCAGTCAGGACATTTTATCTGGTCATCAACAGCTGTAAAATCCCTGAACCTTTGCCTCACAAAAACACTGGCCTGTCTTTCAAATATGGTTCCACCATTCAGTTAACTAATGAAAATGTTTATTTGATGGGCTTTATTACAGTAGGGCAGTTTGCATATATTCCTACTGAATTAATAACTTGCTATATAAAAAAGAAAAAAAAATTATTTAAAAAGCACATATCTTTATTTTGTATCATTGTACCTTTCTCTTACTAAAACTAAAACCAAGCTGGGGATCATGCAGAAAAACACAACTAAAGGCAGAATACCAAAATCTTTCAACGTAGGGCAAGCAACAAGAAAGCTCAGAAAGCCAAACCTCTCCCACTTACTATCCTTCCAACACTACCCACTGTTCTTCAGTTCAGTTTGACCCGTGCTGTAGCTCCTCAGATAAGAAAATCATGGACATCAGATAGCAGCAAACGTCATCTTGCAAGCTCAGAAGGACAATTGAGTGAAATCACCAACTCTCCTGGGTTTGTCCACCCAGACTGGGATAAATCCCAGAACAAACGTTCCTGCAGCATGCACACAGAAAAACCCTTTCCTCAGCCTAACCCCCTTCTCCTAGGGCTACACCCTAACAAATTTTGGCTGTTCCAGGTAGCCCTAATGTCACACAGGAGCTTTAAGAGGACCACCAGCCTCTCCAAAAATCACTGCTCAAAGGTACACAAACAAAGGCTCTCTCAGCTTTTGGCCCCCACTACAGACACACCAGAAAGTGTTTCTGCTGCTGTGACCAGCAATCAAAGGCAACCAGCTGAGGAAGAAGCAGAAGAGCTGCACATGTCCTCAGAGTGAATTGTGCCAGACAGGTAAGAGAAATGGACACCAAGAAACCCTGTGAGAGGAAGGGTTATTTCCAAAGGCAGAATTAGAGGTTCCCTTCTCATCTAAAGCAAACTTTAAGACTCGAAAATCTCAATAAATAACAGTGTTTTTGCAATCTGTGCTGTCTAATGATTCACATTTCTTCTGCATGTTTGATGAGTTACAGAAGAGCTCAATACATAAGGTTTTCAGAAAGAAAGATAGCATGTTTTGACAATTTATTTTGACAATTCGGTACATTAGATTAAGATCAGACTTGCAGCAACACTCTGTTGTGAAAGAACAATAGCTCTTTCAGTTTTCATGCCTTATGCAAAACTTGTGTGTTTCTTTAGAGCTATATATGAATCACATAAAACTACATACACAAAACTACACAACAAATGTAGTAAGTAATTTCAAAATGGTTAAATTCTTCCTGATGCCACCAAATATGCTGCTGGAAAAACAGATGAGCTCTAGATGAACTGAGTTATCACAGCACCATGATTGAAAATCTAAAAAAAAAATAACATTTCCCTATTTTTTTTAAGGAAAAATAAATGAGAGTTGTTAATTTTGTTAGGAATAATGTACTAAGTAAACTAGCAGTGTAATACATTTGCAAGACATCCAGCTCTGGTTTGTTTGTTAGAAATTTATAAGGTCTACAGAATTTAAATTATACATACAGTTGTTTTATTGTCGGCTAAAATACATTCCTTTCAACTGGACACTAGCAGAGACCCACCTTGAACTTCATTATAACAAAATATGTGATTTTATGTTAGCCTCAAAAATACATTTTTAAAAACCTTACAGAGCGGGCCACAAGGATGGAATAAAGAAAGAATTACAATGAATTATAATGAATTGAAAAATTACTCTGAGGAACTGTATTTCAGCCAAAAGGGAAGAAAAGATAATGATTTGCAGAATTCTGCTCCCCTTGTCTCCTGCACATCTTATGGCAAAGGGAAAGGAGAAGAAAGTGGGAAAAAACTGACCAGAGCACAATGGAAAGACACTGGGAGTTCAGGGAGTGAAGAGTGAAGGGAAAATGGTTGAGTCAGTGGCAGAGTTAAAAAGGAGGACAGAGTTCTTAGGAAGGCTTTGTTCATAGCTTTGAAACGTGACCTGGCACCATCAAACTTCACACATTAGTAAAATAAAAACTGAGATTTTCTTATGTGTAAAATAAAATTATGTCTTTACTCCAGATACTGTGCTATCTGCATGTTTCTGAGCACAAAAAAAAAAAAAAAAAGCTCATTAGTGCTGCTACGTGGCAACACTGTTTGCAAGTAAATGAAAAAAAATCAGGTTANCTTTTGTTTTCTGTTTGTGTCGAGCAAAAAAAAAAAAAAAAAAAGCTCATTAGTGCTGCTACGTGGCAACACTGTTTGCAAGTAAATGAAAAAAAATCAGGTTACACAGAGTAACCTGATAACTCAGAAAAAAAGCCCTGATCAGAGAGCAGAAGCCCAAGCACAGAACTGATGATTATCTGTCCAAAAGAGAGGACAACACCATGGAGAGAGAGTAAGACAGGCAGAAGCAGGTGAAAACTCACCACTGGAGCAGTTGGGTCCTCCCCAGCCAGGCTCACACTGACAGGTGTTGGGAGCAATACAACGGCCATGGACACATTTATCAGCACAGTGAGCTGTCACAGAAGGGAATTAAAAAAAAAAACAATTAGAGAACTCCTACCACCAGGAAAAATAGTCTTTAAAATATTTTAAAATAGACCTAACCCAGTTCTTTCATGCCTCAAGTACCTTTTAAAAGCAAAGTAAGTATCTGTGTATTAATGTTTGGTGGCATCGCTTAAAAGTACATTTCACTATAGTCTCTTCTATTTCTCCTAAGTTTGAAGACTCCAGCTAAAACTGTGTTAGTATTATTCAAATACTTCTGAAGAAATTGTAAAAATTTAATGAAAAAAAAAAGTCAAAGTATGATCCAGGTTGGAAACCCATCTGACCATGGTCCTGGGCAAGAGGCTCTGGTTGGCCCTGCCTGAGCAGGGAACTTGGATGGGATGGCTTCCACAGGTCCCTTCCAACCTCAGCCATCCTGTGACTCTCTGAAGCAAACCCTCATGCCAAGGAAAAGAGAGGAATTTCAGCAGGCATCCAAAGAAAAGCTGTTTTGCAACAGCATGGATAAAATACAATTTGCAGCATACCAATATTTTAATATCAAATTTTCCAAAAGATTGCACAGTTCAATTGAAGAATAAAGAAACAGTGATTAAACTAAAGCAAGACATATAAACCTTATGAATCACTGCAACCTTTATTCTAAGTGCTGAACAGGGCTGCCTGTTTATTCTGAATTTATTCTTTTTTTTTTTTCTGATTTGCAAGCATGTTTCTAAGTCTTACTTTGAAACAGACCTTTTGTTTGAAGCATCTAAGAAAAAGTTGAAATGGCTTTTGATATTCAGCATTATCAATGAATTGAACAGTGATAGAATATAATACACCCAAGAGGAACAATCTCTGACCAGCAACAATTTGCTGGCATCACATTAATCATTAAATACCCCTAGCTTTCCAAAATATATACACACTGTAGTAATTTCCTTCTACTCCAAACAATAAACTTAGAAAATGTGCACAGGATGAGATTTTTCTTTGTACCAATATTTCCAGAGAAACTAAAGCAGAAATCTGACAAAGTTAGTAAGGTGAAAAAGACAAAGCAGATGTTAATAAGAAGTTTAATGGTGCTACATGTGAATCACTGCGGTTCTGACTGGATTGAAAGTTTTCCAGAGTAATTAGGTATTTAGGTAAAATGCAAATTTGCAAATGTTCTGGGTTCTTCTCTTAATTAAAGATGATGAAGCACTTTGGTCATCTTTACATTTAGTGTGTCCAAGAAAAAGGAAAACCACACAAAGATCAGTCACATATAAAATACGAATTTTTGATTATATGGGATCCCAGCCATGAACTGCTTATTTTCACAGCCTTTAGTTTTCACCCTCAACTTCTGTTTCTAACAAACTACTTTTCAGATGTGCATTACAATGTTCTTCATTAGAAATCAGCAGGGACAATAATAATTTTTAAACGTTTGATGAAGCAAGGCATTAGCACAAAGCACTGTTGTCTGTTTATGTATTATGGAAAGACTGAGCTTAAATAATACATCACAATCTTCCATTAGTCTTGTAACTTGATGTGAATCACTTGTATCTCTGAAGATTCTTTCCTAGCTAGTGCTGCCTTGGGCAACTGAGGCTCTCCACAAACCAGAAGTGTGAAAAACGTTGCCAGCAAACCGTGAGGCAACAGGAGGTCACTGTAAACAAGCAGTGTGTGCACTTGTATGAATAACCCAGGGAATGCAAACATGCTCAGCCCAAATTTCTGAGCACTGAGCCTTAAATACAACAAGGCAACAGTCCACCACCTCCTCTGTGAGACAGCTGGAACAGAATGGCAAAATAAAGAAGTTGAAAGAAGCCAGACCTATCTCCTTGCACTGCCCCCCATGCCACACCAAGAACACAGATCCAAATTCTGGAGAACATAAAAATCTGTTCTCTAACCAGAACAAATTATTCTCCAGACATCTTTTGGGCTAACTGATTCCTGGCAACTGAGACAACTCCTACATCTGTAAGAGACAGCACATGTAAAAACATTATTGCAGTGGAGGTGGGCTGAGAGAACCAAAATTTACCCCACAGAACTACAAAGAGGTGAGGACAGCACAAAAAGCACCTCGAAGAAACTGAAGAGACATGCATGACACCAGGAACAGATAAACTACTTTCTCTTGGTTTTCTATGGAACTGTTGGACATGGTATTGAAAAAAAATACTTCTATGCAAGAGCAGGTGAAAAAACTTAACATGAAGGGGTTTTTTTATACTGACCAGTGTGAAGAAGTACCAAAAACTCCCTGGCAGCAATTGCCATGTCTTCTTTTTTTGCAAAGGAAAGCTCAATTATTGTCTATGAAAAGCAATCTAGATTTACTTTCACACATTTGCTTTTACATCTTATTTGCCCTTTTCTTTTGTGCCTTATTTTTTCTTCAAGATCTTTTCTACACTCTTGCCTTCATTATCTGATGTTAAAAGAAAACTTGAAAAATATATTTTTATCTTTAACGAAAGTTTATGCATGCATTTTAGGATCTGTTGCTTTTTCACTTTGAAAAGCCAGCCATAAACCACTTAACATAAAATTGAAACATTTTGGCTGTAATTATGCACATAAAGTAAATGACTGTAATGTTTAACTCTGTCTTCCTCCAAATTAATTAAAACAAGAGTTTATGATGGGAATAAAATCAAATATCTATTTAACTACATTATAAACATGTTTTTTTTCAAATATATCCTTCACTTCTACACTGTATGCTAGAACATAGCCTTTAGCTGATCCTTCTTTTCTGTGCTTGATGGCTATTTGCTACTAAATTGAGTGATAGCCAGTAATATCTTAAGACAGATGGTTCATTTTCTATTTCATGTTTTGAGGAAATTCAACAGGCATAGTTCTCCATTAAGGTTCTTAGAAATGTACTACAATGTTAGAAACTATGTGAAGTTAATGTTGAAGCTGCCAGGAACAATCTACTTTTGCTTGTGCATCCATCTACAAGAAAGCCACTAGAAGATGTCTTAAAACCTTTGAAATCATCCTTTCCAGAAACATATTAAAAAAAAAAAAAATTAAAAAAAAATGCACCTTTTGAAGAAGTTTCTAGTCTGTAGCTAAGCTTAGCATCCATATGCCAAATCTCCTAGGGATTGCCACTGATATTAGCAGACAAGTGGCAGGAAATTTTTTGAAATAAGTAAGAAATTTAGTCAATCACTCAGCCTGGGGTGGAGTTGCTAAGGCCAGGAATAAGCTCCTTAATAGAACTTCACAGAATTCTTATTCTGCCTTTGTATCTGCATATAAACTGCATTCACTTCATCTCAGAAAGTCCATCAGCTCTAAACATTGGTACATCCACTGAAATTCTCAGGAACAAAAATAACAACCTGAGGTCCAGTTAACCTATGGTCTTTAGGGGTACTGGCAGTAGTGAAGACAGAGATCAGAAATTTGTACATTGTTTATATCCTCTACAAACAGGGGTTTCATGAGGACAGCACAAAACACTCTTTATTAGTGAAAGTTAAAGAGTAATTAACAGCTACACTCCTACTAAACAATCCAAGTACTGACTGACCCCCTATAATCTTGGATTTAAAATTAAAATACAGTTTATTGTCAACACACCTGAAGACGAAATGAAATGGCACAACTAGTAAAACACAAATTCCTAATATTTTTGAGAAGCAATGAAATTTCAATTTATACAATGTTGAGCCATACCAAAATCATCTACCAGTAGACTTTTCTAATTTACCTTTTTAAATTGAGCAGTCAAACAAAGGGACAAACAAACAACAAAATATCAACTGCACTACAAAAATGTTAGCCTTTTAGAGGTATCTTACATCTTACACATTAACCTCTACTAAGTTAACAAAATAATCCACATTGCATGGAAAATAAAACTGCAGCAATAGAAATGCTCCAGCTGGAGATCAAGAAGACTGAAGGTCTCTCTCTTTCTTCCAAGGTCAAATAAATGCAAACCTAGCTACACTGAAGCATCTGTATTTTCACATAATTTAAAGTCTGAGGCATTCCACAATCACTTCAGAGGTCAAAGCAGATATGTCCTATCACCATCTGACGTATTTTTATGTAATAACAGGAAAAATTTGTATGTCCAATGGGATTTGAATTTTTCAGGTTCTGAATATCATTGGGTTAACACATATACTATAGCTATGTAAAAGCTGTAGTCACACAAGAGAATCATCATCACCACACTTCTCATCACATGATGAGTCAAACTGTAACACACTTCAAAAAGTATTTTACCTGATAAAAAAAAAATCATTATTTGTATATGCTGTATAATAACCAAATGTAGTCAGAAATTCCTGTAAGTCTAATACATGCATATTACAAACATAAAGGCTAAAATCATTGCCAATCTCTTATCAGATTTTATTATAAATTTTTAAAAAAATATTTTGACCTTGCTTTTTCACGTGCAGAAAATGTTTTGAATCAAAGCTGTATTTTCAAATTCCAGGATGTAAAACATGCTCTAAACAAATACCATTTTAAGACCTCCCTAGGTCTGTACAAGGCCACACGAGAGAGAAAGAACTGAGCCAAGGTTGCCACCAGACTCCAGACACAAATTTTCCCAATTTTGGGTTAAGAGAGGGAGACAAGAGGTGCCTACCACCCAAAAAAAGGTCATACTGAGACCTCCAAACAGTTGTTACAGATTTCTGTATCTCCAAGAGGGGTTTATCACGAGGATCTACTGGGGTCTGTTCCAAGGAGAAAAAACTTCCATTTCCCTCCTAGTTTTAAAACCTTGAGTTTATTTACTGTGTTGGACACTTGCACTGTGTATTTTCCACATTATCATTAGTTAGAACCACATCAAGGTTGGCCACTTGGACATCTGAAATCAAATCACCCCGTCATTTGCATTTGCACAACCCCAGCTGGCTTCAAGGAGAGCTGCACACGCACCACTGATGAGTAAACTGAGTTCCTGCAACTCAGCCTTCACAAAATCACTCCCCAGAGGGGAGTCACACCAGCACAGCGATGGATGGGTGGAATTTCAAAGCCAAAAATCAGAAAGTGCTGAACTTACGGACACACATTTCCCTGCTTTCATAGAATCCAGGACAGCACTGGGATTTGCGCCTGTACATCGTTTTCTCACCATGTCTGTAGGCAGTACGGTAACTGATCCTAAAGGATGGAATGAATGAATGAATGTTTGTCACATACCTTGGCTCAGAAACAAGACAGGATATACACTCTTACACATTTAAAAAAAAAACATTCAGGTGTCGTAAGGAAAGAGGAAAAAATGCTCTAAGTGGTCTTGATTTATCTGTTGCTGAGTTCAGGAGTTCAAGGGGTTCCCTGACATGCCTTAGGTTTTCATGGGTGGTCAGAAAGCAGGGCAAGAATGGGGGCTTTCTCACTTGTGATGGTTCATACTTAAAGGCATATTCCTCTGAGGAAAATGCTCTTCACAGATGTCACCAGTTTTTCATCATTCACCCCTTGCTTGCTTTCTGTTTGTACAAGAAGCTTCCCTTAACAAATCATTTTTCTTTTCTTCCAAGAAGCACACACTTCCCTCAGAATGCAACACTGAAAGCAGCAGGGGTTCCCCATGGTCTTTCTGAACAAATACACCTTGCAGGGTCTGGAGAATTTAGTTTTCCCCAAGCTGTTTGTTTTCTGTTAGCACTCCATGGGATGGTACACCCCAGCCTGCTCCTAAAACCTAAGTGACATGGCTTGGACAGGCATTTTCCAGTTGACAGAGATGACAGCAGTTAGACAGGCTGGGCACTACAGCTAAAAAAAAATGCTACATATCTTGATTTTGAATCAAGAATCTTAAAAATATCAGCAGATTGACAATTTTAGGATTTATACATCACCTGTGTCGTGTGCACTTGAACCAGTTTAGGATGTCAGTGCAGCTGGTGTAGTAAATCTGATCAAAAGGATGAGGATATGACTCTTGCACTGTAACTGAGTAACTGGGGAGAGACAGAGAGAAAAAAAGGAGATTATCAAGCAAGTTCTTTTAATACAGTATCATTTAATTAGGTCTTTTACAGAATCTTGTTAGAGAATGAAATAAATATAACAAAATATTCATGTCTAAAAGAATGAGACAGAAAACTTGCTAAGAGAGTCATCATGGATCCCACTGTGAAACACATTTGATGAAATTCCACTACTAGACATTTAAAGAAAAATAATGTAAGCCTAATTTTT
>VZRX01022269.1:33685-63768 GCA_013398075.1 Notiomystis cincta | reverse complement strand
AAATAAATAAATGCAAATTAATTTCAGAGCTATTATTATTTGTTGGCTTCTGGGAGCTTAAAAATAAGTTCTCTTGAACTCAAAAGTCTCTTTCTTTTAGTGTCCTGTTTGCAGCTCTGGCATCTATGCCATAGGGCAGATTAAATATGATCTTTGCTTTTATATAGGCCTGTAATTTCTAAAAGTCTGGCTTTAAAAACTTCTGGAATTGGTTGCACCTTTACAACCATTGTGCTACTTACCAGATAATGAATAATTCTGATTTTAATATTGTTCAGCTATACATATTCTCTCCTTGAGAATTTAGTGATTGCTCCTGCAATCCTTTGTGTTATAATAGATTTTTAAAAAGAAACAAATTGTGATAAATATTTATCATAGACCCTTTAGGAGATTTCTGCTCCCATCTAAAGAGGTTTAGTCTCACCTCTCTATTTAATTTCTTGTATAGGTGCTGTCTCTTAGCTCTTATCAGTAGTGTCAGCCTCTTTTTGTCTTTTTTTAGCTCTACTTTATATTTTAAACTGAAGTGATCAAAATTGTTGGATTGTGACCAATTAATGGAGTGACACAGTCATATCTTTTCAGTAATTTTTAATGCTCTTACTTCCCTTTTTGAACAGTTCTGTTCCCATTTGAACGTACCCAGAGAACAATCCAAAGTGAAATGAAGTTCTGGCTCCCAGCTAAAAATAGTAGCAAAAACACATATCCTGATGCTGATTTCTTTGCAATTAGCATTATTTAATTTCATTTGTTATTTTATTACCCTTAGTATTGTGAAGTCCTTCAGCAGTTTTTCACGTAAGTGTTTTTTTTCATTATCCAGAATAATTCTGTATAATCAACAAACTTTTATCTCAGCATTCTTTTGTTCTTCTGGATCTCCTGTGTTGAATTGCTTACATCTTAACATAATTCCTTCTCTAATTCCCCTGGTACTTTCCTATTCTGGCAACAAGTCTTTGTTCTTATCACTTATATCCAATCTTTTAAATTGTCAATAGTCCTTAAGAGAGGCTTCTCCTTTATCTATTGCCATATCTGTTCTCTGCTGAGCCTTTGGAAATGGCTCATGTGGGGAAAAAAAATTAAAAAATAATACCATGGATCTGCCTTTGCCTGATGCTGCATTTCCTTAAGAAATGGATCCATAAGGTGGGACTCCCTCTATGCAAATTTATCAGATTTATCCATTTGCTTATAATTTTTGTTCTTTATTCAGATTTCTACAAATTTACTTAGTATAGAGGTCAGAATTTCTCGTTTGTGCTTGTGAAATCATCCCTGGGACCCAACTTAAACACAGATGTTGCAATTACCACCCTCTGCTCAGTTGTTGAAGAAGATTATCCAGTAGGCACCACTTCATCCTCAGAGTTCAGCAAGGGCACATTTAATTATTTTAGAACTTTTAGGTGAATAATTTCTTCAGTTGTCAACTTGTGATGACTGATTTTTATTTCCTGAAACCTTTTTTTTAATTGACACTTAAAACTGAGGCAGATCCAGAACTCATAATTTTCATGTCGTGAATCTCCCACACCTTCACAGTAAGCACTGGTGGAAAGAGTGTTTAGCTTTTTTCTTGTGGTCTTAAGTTCCTTGAGTTCTCTTTTCATTCCTTGATCATCTGTCAGCCCCACCAACTCTGGCATGGGTTTGAGGCCCTTTCCAACCCAAACCCTCTATGATTCTGATTCTCTGGTGAGTTACAGGATCTGTCCCAAGATCTCTTCTCTTCTGTGGCTGCTGAGATGTAGTCACTGCTTTTTATACTGCTTGCAGATGTTCTATAGGGACTTGAAAGCATTCATATGATAATTAAGTAAGTTGAGATTGTTGGAATATGAATAAACAAGTTTGTA
This sequence comes from Notiomystis cincta, assembly GCA_013398075.1. Lineage (NCBI taxonomy): Eukaryota > Metazoa > Chordata > Aves > Passeriformes > Notiomystidae > Notiomystis > Notiomystis cincta. The sequence continues at coordinate 61,900 of VZRX01022269.1, read as the reverse complement.
AATACCAATTATATGCATTTATTTAGAGTGAGCTGAACAAATGTTTCTAAATGCTGTATTTGAGAAAGGAAGTTCAGTTACAAACCAAATCTTAAGAACCTCTGCCTTGGGACTTTATAAGTAAAAGAGAAAGAAACCATTCATGCATTGCATCCATACAATCTCCTTCCCTTATAGCTTTCTGTATCTCAGAAATGGTATTTTGAGTGCCACTATTGCAGAGATACAGCTCTTTTTGGCTGGAATAAGCTTTCATGCATCAGAGCAGCAGCAAAACTAAAATTTGATTTTGCCAGATACATTTTTTATGATGTGTCAAGCACTGCTGCAAACTTTGGGGATGCTTCATGTGACAAGGTGAACTGTAACATCAGAATATTCTGAGCTTTCAAGCTGAACCCTGCAGTCCTTTGTGCACAGCTCATTTCAGAGCCACACATCTGTGCACGTTGTCACTGCCAGCAGCACAACCTGCAGCTGCCAGAACTTGGGGAAATGGAAGTGCCCAGGCTGCCAGACTGATCCCTCCTCCACAGGGAAGGGGCTCCATCACTCATTCATCTCTTTGCCTCTCCCACTTTTTCATGTAGTTCCAAATCCCTTTGTATTCATCCAAGAGGAGGAGTCAGGAAATGTAAAGCACTGTCAGATTGGTGTGCAGCCTCCCTTGGTCCTTTTAATGTCCTGGAGTGTTTCATTGAAGTTCTTCATCATGAAACAAGCAGCTATTGTCTTCTGCAGGTGGGTTTTTCAGGTTCTTAGAACTGATCCTTGGTTCTGACTGGTGTGGAAATTTCTTGGAGAAAAGCTGTGAAAGAAAACTTCCCAAAAAATGTACTTACATCACAAATTTTCTGCATTTAGAATAGGCATCAAGTTTATTTCTGACTAAAAAGTTAATGTAAAGTAACTAAAAAGTTAATTCATGACATCTGTAAATAATCAAGGAAATTCTACCAAACGTGTTCTTACTTGGGCAGTTCCAATGTGTGGGATTTAAAACTTTAATTTTGAACTTATTATCTCATATGTAAAATGCTGTCAGGAAAATGAAGCCCCAAACACCAGAGGTTTATGTTCAAAAAGGAGACAGAGGAGTCCTGGAACTTTATTCGAATAAAGAGAGAGGCCATGGGGCATTTCCCCTGGGGTCTCTCAAATTTTTGGAGGACACAGCCTCCTATTTATCTCAATTTCCCAGCTGCATTTCCCTCTCTCTTTCCTCATTGGCTGAGGTACTTGAGAGGTGCAGATTTCCCAAAATGCCTGATACCTAAGCCCTCCTTCTAATGTAAATGTATATTTACCCCTTTTTTTTTTTTTGTCTATTCCTTGTGTTAATCAGTGGAATTCCTATGGAATCCTTCCCACTGTTTCTTTTCTCTCTCAGTGCTGGTTCTATCCACCAGCAGACCCACAGTTTGTGTGTAAAGACAAGTCCCTCACTCCTTTCAATGTCAATCCCTCCAAGGAAGCCTAAGCACTCACAGACCCTTTTCCTTACAGGGATTCCCATTCTGCCATCCCATATCTGCTGAGTATTTCAGGAGTCACTGTGCTTCACTGTCTTCTACTGGAAACTGAGTTGGAAGAGTGTAATTAGTACTGAATAAATATTGAGACACCTACACAGAAGCTGAACACTTGATCCAGCAGCCAGTCTCGTGTTCTAGACTGGATCTTTTTATTTATGAAAAGTAAACTTAGCCTTAAAAAACAAAACCACCCTCAAAACCTAACATAAACAAAAAAACCCAACCCCAAACTCATGCAGTTGACACTGCAGCTTTCTAATCATCTGCTGAAAAGAGGAGTGCAAAAAGTACACAAATTCCAGATTATGTTTTATTTGCTTGGTTTAGGGATTTAACTGCCGAGTCACAGATTTTAAAACAAGTTTAAAAATTATCTTTCTGGATGATTCAGAAGCAGGTTTATCTTTTAGTTTCTCAAAAAATATGCATGATGATTATTAACAAAGAGAAATTTGATTCTTATCCAAAAGGTGATTCTTAAAGTAGAGAATACTGAGTTTCTGTGAAAAACAGGTAAATCCATATAACTTCTTTTACTTGATCTGATTATATACAGACTACTAATGGCATTTAGATGATTTAGTTATAAGAAAAATCTGTGGTTTTTTTCCTGTGATTATGAATGCTTTAAATACTGCTGGGTTTAGGATGCTTTTTGCCTCAAAAGTGGCACAAAAGCTATTCCAAGAATTTGGAAGTGAGCACATAGATCTCTAGTGGGGGAAAAAACAAACAGCATCTTATGAGACCTTGCAAATGTTTAATTTCTCAGCCAGTATATATAAACACTCGAATTGTTTGAATTTTACTCAGGATTTTTTTTTCTCCCTCTTTCCCCCTTTCAAGAAAGCTTGGCCACATGTGCTTAGATCATAAAATAAGTCCTTTAAAAATCTAAACTTACTGCAGGCTGTCATTCCAGCACGTCTGGCATCTTCAAATCTCTTGCAGGAGGAAGGTGACATTAATCTGCCAGTCCTCCTTCACAAGTTTGTGACTTTTTGGAGGGCCTGAGGCAAACACATGTGCCCAGTCACTAAAGGATTTGCTAACGCTCCTGCAGTGCAGCAAGTCCCTACCCCAGCAGCTGTTGTTCAGTGATAGATCACTGAAGCAAAAAATTATGCTGGTATAAAAAATAGATCTTGAACCACAGCTCTCATTCTTATGCCTTCGTTGTGCATTAGTGGCAAACCTCTGGGATTCATTTAGCTGTAATCACTCGTTACTGAGGGGCAGAGTGTCTTTCAGACACCGGTGATGGAGTCACCTTTGAAGCAACTGCAAATGAGTCCAAATCATTCAGCAATTCATCCTCCCAGGGTTACTCTTTAGAACTGGCACATCCTTCAAGAGCCTGTTCAGAATGTAGAACACAAACAGAAATATAAAGAAAGACATTTTACCTTTTTATCCTACATTTTTGAGGCAGTTTAATTAGTTTACTCTCTGCATTTGTGCTCCTTTATTTAAAAATGACAGCTGTACAAAGAGAGCACCAGGAGGCAAATGCTGCTCCTGTTTACACTGAGGGTGAAAAAGACCTGTGAAGTGTCTGATCAAAACTCAGTGGAACCAAGATTGTGGTCAATGGTTTAGTATTAACTGCAGAAGTATTGCCAGAGGACACTCAGAGCTGTTTGGGATGCAGTTTTTACTTCAACTGCCTTTTCATGCTCATTCATTTCCAAAATCAAGGGGGAAAATGTAAGTTTTTACTGACTTGACTTAGAATTTAGTTTGCAGTTCAGAGATGAAGATAAGAAAGCTTGCTAGACAGCTGTGAGAGCACTTGAGGCACTACCTGTCCCAAATATCTGATCAGAGTGGGGAATTGAATGCTTAGGGTTTGAAGTTTTCATGCTGAATAAAAACATTTCCACTTAGATATAAAAAATTACACCTATCCTAAAAAAGCTGTTTGGTTTGGTTTTAGGTTTTTGTTCTGTTTTCAGAAAGCTCTTTGACCCACGGTGAATAATCCAGATAATGTCTATGGTTTGGGAATGAGAGCTAATATATGGATGCTTGCAGTTACCAATCTCATACTGTAGTTGCCGATTTAAAAACAAACAAAATCAAAACTAAAACCAGGATAAGCTACATATTAAAAGCAGATTCAAGGAAAACTGTATCCAAGTAAAAAATTTCAGTTTTAATCCCTCCTTATCCTACTTTTTTCCCTTTTTGGTCGATTCTAATATTTCTCTCTTAAGTCCAAAGTGCTGTCACTCTGCACCAGCCTGGACACACCCTGGGAGGGGAGAGCTGCTGTCTGCAGGTAGCTGAGGGCTGAGCAGGATCATAGCTTTTCTCCCCTGATTTTATTGGGAGGGCTTGATCCTGCCTCGCTTACTGAGCAGTTTTCTACCTAATGTTTGTGAGTGAGCACATTTTTCAGTTAAAGGGTGAAAAAGAAAAGGATGCTTTCATTTAGCAGTTGAATAATTAAAACAGACCCAGGAAACTTCCTATTTCTTTATTTCCACCTGAAGTAAATCATGGCCAGTTCCCACGAAGCAGATTCAAGTAGTTATTCCAAGGCAGGAATTCTCAATTCCTGCACCTTGGGTGGAAAGGAGCTAGCTGTCTGCTTCAGTCACATAGAAATTTCTGGTTCCATTTTCACTACCTGGATCATTACTCCCAGCAATATTTTCAAATCAGATGCAGTCAGTAGTAAGTGGGAAAGCATCTTCTATATTCTCACTTAGCTTAACATTTAACTTAACCAAACTGAGCTTAACAATTATAACTCTGTCATTCTCTCTCAAATATATATAATTGTTATATATTTAGTATCTTCCTCAAGCTTAAATATATCAGCACTTTGCATAATTATCATAATAGACAACTCACATTTAGTCTATCATTTAACACAAAATAACCTAGCAAAATTTGGGAACACTGAGTTATATTTATTGTCAATAACTCCCAACGGGGCTGCTGCTTTTGAAAAACCAGAGCTGCTTGGTTATGTCTCAACACCAAAGTCCAGGCCAACTTTTTTCTGATTTTCAGGATCAATGAAAGGCAGGTGAGTGCCCTACCCCATGGAAGAGCTTATCCAGTGGCATTCCAAGCACTGATGGAGACACTTTATTTATGTGAAAGAGCTGGGATTGGCTGGAGTAGAGTTATTTTATTCCCAGTGGCTGGGATGGGCTGTAGTTTGGATTTTCCCAGAACACTGGGTTGATAACTCAGGGATGTTTTTGTTTTTGCTGAGCAGGGCTTACACAGAGCCCAGGCCTTTCCAGCCTCTCAGCCCACCCCAGCAGTGAGGAGGCTGGGGGGCCACAGGAAGCTGGGAGGGGACACAGCCTGGACAGCTGAGCCCAGCTGAGCCCAGCTGACCCAAGGGAGGCTCCACACCATGGAATGTCAGGCTCAAGGTTTAAAACTGGGGAAAGAATGGGGAAGGGGGGCACATCTGGAATGATGTTGTTTGTCTTTCTCTGTCACAGTTCTGAGTGAGAGAGTCCTGTTCTCCTGGAGGTGCTGGACCTCTGCCTGCCCATGGGAAGGCTGGAATGAATTCCTTCTTTTACTTTGCTGAGTGTGAAAATTTTGCTTTGCCAATTAAACTCTCTATCTCAACTGAGGAGTTTCAGAATCATGGAACCACAGAATGGTTTGGGTTGAAAGAGGTGTTAAAGCTCATCCATCCCACCCCTGCCATGGACAGGGACACCTCCCACTGTCCCAGGGTGCTCCAAGCCCTGTCCAGCCTGGCCTTGGGCACTGCCAGGGATGGAGGTTTTCCCACTTTTACATTTCAGTTCTCTCGCCCTTTTTGCTGTGGGGGCAGTGAGTGAGTGGCTCTGTGGGGCTTGGTTCCCACCTTGGGAGATTTTAACCCATTTTTCTCTTTCTACATTTCTCTTAAATTCAGTGCTGGGCAGTTTATATCAGTCATTTATTGTGAAAACTGCAAACTTACCAAGGAAATAGTTTTAATTTATTTTTTTCCTTTTAGATGTAGTGTAATAGATTTTTAATGAGTTGCTAGTGGTTTTAGCTTAAGGGTTTAGCACTCCATTTATGAAGCTGCCTCCTTTTAAACATGCCTGATAATGAACCAGACAAGGTAGGAAATAACAAATAATTTGAACATTCAGTGGAATCAAGCTTTGATATTTGACTGTATGATTCTTCCCAGAAAGAAACACACTTTTCATCTCTTAAAAATATCATTACAGAGAGAGAAAATTTAATTCTACCAAGAACTTGAAAAGAGATTGAGAATAACATTAATGCTTTAAATGAAACTTCCTATTATTAATCATATAATGCTGAAAAGATTGCTAATAATCAAATTACAGACAAATACACTGTAGCAGCAGTAACTGTTACTGAATGAATAATCTATCTCTTTTTTATCCCTGGGCTAAGCTAAATAATGATTTACAGAATTCTAACTTCTCCTGTAGTATAGCAGCATAATCTCTCAGCTGACTCTCAGTTTGCCAGAGTCAAGTGAGAAATATTGTTTTACTAAGCACCTTGGAAAAAGGTATAACCTGGCTCCTTCCTCCAGCTTCTCACTTGTGCCATGGGATAAAGCATTGTCTGAAAAATTCTCTTTCTAAACTTACAGAAGTAGGGAAAAATGTCAAACATATTCTGGGTATTTCCCATCTTCTGCTTAAAAGCAGTGAAAGAAGGAAAGAACACAAAGCATTTGTGTACTTCAGTGTTTTACCTTGTTGGTCTGAAACCCCAAGAATAACACATTTCTTACTGTACTGAGAGTATTTTTCCTGTGCTTGAGCAAACCTTTAGCAGCTGCCTCAGCTGCCTGTTGGGGAGTGCAGGTCCCATTTACTCTTTGAAGCTTTCCTACTTCAGGAGGAATTGAACACACATCCTGCTGCTTGGAGGAGCAGGGCTGAGGTAAGGAGGCTCGACCTGTGAAATATTTGTTAGTTTGGGCTCTGGTGTAATTGTTAGCCAGGCCTGCTTTCATTTGGAATAGTCAAAAATCTCCAGAACTGCTGTCAGCAGAGGCTGAATGAATCTGCAGGAGTACCTGCACAAGGAAAGGATGGCAGAGATTTTGTGAGGGGGTAAGGGTCTTGAGGCCACAGCTCTGTGGGGAGACAACAAACGCTGAGTTCTGGTATCAGAGTGGTTCAGTGGTCATGCAAAAGTCAAACAATGGGGGGAATTGTTCCATCCCAGCCCTGGAGTGCACAGATCCGGATTTCTGAACTGGTAGAGTAAAAGCAGCTTTTATACCAGGCATGTAAACTCTTCAGACATGGGGAACAGTACTTTTTACATAGCATTATATATCTAGAACATTAAAACATCACATTTCACTGAACATTTATAATAGTCAACATAGGTTTTCTCAGGTGTGTAGTTCATAATACTCAGCAACATTTTCAAGTGTGCAGAATTTATGGAAATTTTATTTCCTAAGATTATCCACTGCTATATGTATTTTATTGTTGAAATATAAAGAAAAATTGTGAATACAATTCCTTGTTTCAGATGGTTATTTCTTTTATTAGTCCAAGTGAGAAAATTCATCCATGTTTCCATGTTCCATTAATTTTATTTGATTTTTTTTTACTCTTTGCATTAATGCTCAATTATAATAACATTTTGTATTTCATCTGACTCTGCTATCTAGTACAGAGTCAAGAAAAACACTATTAATAGTGGGTTCAATCAATTTCTAAGAGCACACATTTCCTCTAGGAACTGATCTAATTGCAATCATAGGAGACATTAAAGAAACATGCTCTAAAAATGGGAAGATTGTCTGAGTGCTGTATACAATGAGTAAATATGTGTCTGATTCTTCTAAGTGCTTTTGGAGTGAAATTTTATTAATTCACATAAATAATCAAACACATATTTCAAGCTGCCTCCCAAAATGTGATTTATACACTTGACCTAAAAACCAGCAAACACTTGAGCAGCCATTTCTGTACTACAGAGAGCGTGGCTCAATTCTGCCCCAGCTCTGCCTCTTTCCAAGTGGATTTTGTGTGTCAGGAGCTCGAGTGCACAAATGTGACCCTGAACAGCCTCACTGGGGATCTCACCCACGTGGTCCCTGTGGGTTCTGGGCTCTCAAAACCATTAGTCCTCGTTTGAGGCACATCACAGATGTCCTTGTCCCATCTCTGGTGCTGTTCATGTGGCACATCTGGTGTCCCATCTGCTCTGAGGGTGACTCAGTGACTGCTCACATGCACGTTTGCACCTGGAGCCAGCTTTGGCCACGTCTGCCCAGGTGGCTTTAGACCTTGTCACAGCCCTGCTGGCAGCTCTCAGAGCTCAGCTCCCTGTGCTTCTGTCTGGACTTTCTGGCTAGGCCCTGGACCTGTTTCAGCACCTCTCTCACTTAGGAGAGCCACTGGATCTCGGAACCAGCACCAATGCCTGTCCCTGCGCTCAGATCCTGCCCATCTGCTGTTGAGGCTCCTGGCTGCCCCCATCCCTAGGGAGCAGCCAGCCCTGGCTGCTTCCTGACATGGAAAATTCTGTCTCTCTTGGATGGTGTGCTTTTCAGCCTGGGAAAACTATTGCATCTCCCCAAAAGCAATCTCAGCTGGGCAGGAACAGAAACAAAAGGCAAGTAGGGAGCACCCAAATAACAGCTCCTCTGAGTGAAATGGCAGGTGGATAATATTTAATGTCGAGCTAAAACACAGAGGCTTGAACTTCTGAGCTGGAAACTCTGAATTTTTCTCTATCACACAAGAGCTCTGCATTTCAGCTTCAATTCTGGTGCAGGAGGAGAGTAAACGCTACAATACATCATTTTCTACTGAAAAGAAATATAACATTAAATTGTTTTTTTCTTTTCTATCAGTCTTGATTTCTGAAGGATAAACTATATTCCATCCAAACAACTCAGTATTGAGGAGGTCTAATTTCTTACAATTTGAAATCACTATCTAATTGATATGCCCAGTGCTAATTAAAATTGGGGATTTCCTGGCTGGTCACAAGTTGACTCTGCCATCTTTGTGGCCTCTGCTGGAGCCCAGAATTGAGCACAGCACTCCAGAAGTGCACCAGAGGACTGAGCAGAGGGGCAGCATCCCTCCCTGACCTGCTGGAAATGCTCTTCCTGGTGCCCCCCAGGATGCCATTGGCCCTCCTGGCTGCAAGCACCATAAGTCAACTTGTGACCAGCCAGGAAACCCAGAGCCACCTTCACCACAGAGCTGCTGGATCCAGCAAGTCCCCCCAGTCCCTCCCAGTCCCTCCCAGTCCCCTCATGTCCCTGGCAGGCTCTGATCCCTCTGCTTTAGCCACAGCACTGGGCTGCACTGACTGTGGGGGTTGTAGCCCTGAGTTGTGATTTCTGTGCTTTCAGATCTCCTGCCCAGGAGAACTGATGGAGAAGAGGTGGATAATTCAGTCCTTACACGGAACACAGTTTAATCCCATAAACCCTCACATGAAAGCCAAGGGCTCTGGGTTCCAGTTGTGTGAATTTATCAGAGCAGGGAGCCCTGGGGCAAAGTTTGACTAAGCAGCTTTTTCCAACATGTGATATGGCTGACATTGAAATTCCTGTCAGTCTTTATCTACGTGGAACAACTGCTCATTGTGGGAACAATATGCATGGCACAGACCTGGAAATAATTTTAAATCCTAAAATATTATTCCTCAATTGACACACCTTCTTCTTTTTTTTTCCCACAACAAAGCTCTGTAAACTTTTGATTACTTGGTGTATTTATCTGCTATCAGTTATACCAAAATTATGAGGTTTAAACAGAACAGTTCTTCATTGTAGTTATCAGTATTTTATAAAATCTGAGCAGGATTAGTCAGCCACGGAATAAAACAAGCCTCTGGTGTCAGAACTGTATTAGTGTTCATGGTGTTGCTACTGCTGACTAAATGCTGGAAATTGTTTAGCAGACCAACAGTAAGCATTTGATGTCTTCAGAATGATAGTGCAAAACTAAACCAAAATTAAAATAGTTTTAAATGGTTTTTAAGACCTTTTTTATATAATGAAGACCTTTTTATCTAATATTTAATTTATATATAATATGCTTGTATATGAATAGAATATATGAATGAATGAATGAATGAATGCAGGAGTTCTGCATTTGCTTTTTTATTACTTTAAAGAGATGGTACTACTACCAAAAATAATAATTAAATTAATAACTACTACCAAAAATAATAATTAAAAAAATGCTTTTTATACTTATCACATTATTTGAACCCATCTCTAACTCTCTATTAGCTAGGAACAAGTTTACAGAAATCCACACAAAATATTCTGAAATTACCTTTCTGAATAATTGGAGATGGCTCTGCATTTTTACCATAACTCAGTATGGCATCAATGACAGCTCACCATAGAGTAGCATTTACAGACACAGTTAGAGAGCTTTACTGTAAGTAATGAAATTATTAGAGAGCAGCCAGGACAAATATATCTGAATGCTAAAATGTGCTTTATGAGCTCAGTAATTCTCACAGTAAAACATACATTTTTTCCTGAAGCCCTGGTGGCTCAGAGCTAGACTTTGTGCAATTGTGAAGTGGGTAGTGATGAAATTGCTGTTTTTCTGTTTGCTTCCTGCATGAGATTGCAGCTTACATACAGAAAAACTGACACTTTATTTCTGGAGAATGATTTTGTTGTGGCTATTTCTTTTTTTTAAGTAGAATCAGATGCCTTGTCTTCACCCACTGAACTTCTGCATTTTCCTCAGCTGTTGTTCCCATTAATACTGAAAAGCATTTTCATTGTCTGAACTTGATGTAGTAGAGGAGGAGCAAACTCTCAGAAGTGGAAATATGTGACTCAATGGAGAACATGTATATTTATGAGTTACTGGGGCTGAGGCAGATCTAAGGTAAAACTACTACAAGATTTTCATTGGTGAGTCAACCCTTCTGATTTTTAATCTAATTTCTTTGGTGTTCTCACATCCATCCTCCAAAAAACAACCCTAAGTACACTTCTAAATTTAGTTTTGCTGTTATCAGAGGAGAAAAGACCTACAAAATCTGCCCTTCCACCTCCTCAGCTGCAAGTGAGAAAGTCACCCTTCCTCTCGGAAGAGAACCTAAGTTTTGTGTGTGAAAAAAACATTTCTGATGTTGAAAATTGTTAGTTAATCACAGCCCTTTTGGGGAACAGAACTAAACATAATGAGAATAAATATCAATAGGGGTCAAGCTAAAAAAGGAATGCTAAAAATCAATTCCAACAGAACTGTTACAGGAGTGGAGCAATTAGCAGCTAAATTAGTAGTCTCCAAGTACTCCTAAGTGCTTAATTTGGAATACCACCACACTCCTTGTGGTTTAGACTCTTTTATCTTCACATATAATCCCCACTTTTTCGGCATTCAGATGCTCAAGCTCCTGAAATTTGATATTCATCAACATAGGATGAGCTGTGTGGAAAATCCCTGTAGTATCTGAATGTACTGATAAGAGGTGTCAAATGTCACAGTACCTGAAAAGTGAGGGCATTGTTGCAGTTAAATTGAAATGAACACTGTATTTCTGGATATCCACACCCCTCTGTGAGCAGATATTGTGTGGATGCTGATTATGACATTTTTCACCCATCCTTTACCTTAAATCTGTGATGCAGGAGAGAGTTCTCATTCTTGTGGAAGTGTCAGCACCTGTTTAGTTCCTGTATGTAGAGAAATAATTATTGATTTAGACAATTAACAAGGTAATTGGGATACTCTCCTTGCTGCCAGTGCAGTGGAACAAGACTGGAAACAGGAGATATTGTGCTCAAGATGCCTTTTCAAGTACCTGATTATCCTGCCCCTATAAACACATCATTTGTTTAAAGGCAGCAAATATGTTTTCCCCTCTTGTTTTCTTCATTCTTCTCCCATATCACTGAGGAAATATTCTCTCTGGTGAGGGCAGAAAATACTTGGAGTACACAGAAAAGTCTTCAAGAGATGTGTTGGTTTTATATCAGGAGTAGGTCATGTAAAGGAGTGTCAGGATAAGGTTCTTTAAAACACCCACTGTCCTTGATTTCTTCAATGCTCAGTATATAAACAAGCCAAGTGGAATTTCTGTATTATAATCAAAAGCTCAAATTACTTAAATGTTTAGGCAATTGCTTTATATTTTTTGATCCTGGTTGTTCTATCACAGAAAAGCTGGACCAGTACAGACCAAATGAAGTACAGATGGGGGAGGCTGTGCTTTACTCAGGGAGGGCAAACTGTTTCCAAAATAGAGAAAAATTAATTCTCTCAAGTTTCATCTCTTTTTATATACATTGAGAAACTGCATCAATTCAAAGTACCATTGATTTCTGATTCGTACTGCAAAAATTTATTTTCTACTTTTATTTTTCTTACCTGTAGAAGTAAAAAATAATAAATTGCCATTTGCATTTATGATGGCAGATGAAATTCTCTTAGACTGCAAACTTTTCTACCTTAAATTTAGTTTGAATTTGAGAGTGTAAAGTTCCTTTTACCTATTGTTACACTGCAAAGCAGGCAATAACTTTCTGATTAAGCCCTTTGAAATGAGCACATGGAGATGAATCCCTGTGGTTTGTCTCAGTGTAATGTGCTCTTTATTCCATATGGAATGGCTTCCAATAATCATTCCTCTGGAACACAGAAATCCTTTTGTCCCCCTTTCAAATGTGCTTATCTTTCTTTCTTTCTTAGAAAACTGAAACAGAAGTGATCAAGAGAGAGTATTGATTCCAGAGAGAACCCAAACTGGGACACCATAAAGGGAGTGGAGAATTTTTGTGCTCATTTCCATGGGCTGTGGGAGTGGATTGTGAGTTTTGTGTCCTATTGCCAACAGCTGGGTGAGGAGAACTTTGTTCTAGAAATGGAAATAGTGGGAGCCAACAGAGTGAAGTTTCCTTTGATGGAATGATGCCTTTATGGGGTACAGAGTCTGGTCCAAATGCCAATAGAACAGGAATCTACTGCATATCACATATTTACATGAATGCAAACACAGAGGGTTGTAATTCCCTCCTGGTGAGCTTAGTCCTGTTGCCAAAGGAGGTGCCATTGCCCAGGTGTCTCCTGTTAGTCAAGGGTGTGGCAACAAATCTGTAGTTAAAAGGGTCTCCAATTCACCCTGCTGGGCTCTTAAGTTCATTCCCTATAACTGTGGTCTTCCAGCTCCTGAAGGAGCTGCAGGAAAGATGGAGAGAGACAATTGGCAAGGGCTGGAGGGACAGGAGCCAGGGAATGGCTGCCAGTGCCAGAGGGCAGGGCTGGGTGGGATCTTGGGAAGGAACTGTTCCCTGTGAGGGTGGGCAGGCCCTGGCCCAGGCCCAGGGTGCCCAGAGAAGCTGTGGCTGCCCCTGGATCCCTGGCAGTGCCCAAGGCCAGGTTGGACATTGGGTGTTGGAGCAGCCTGGTACAGTGGGAGGGGTCCCTGCCATGGCAGGGGTGGGATGGGATGGGCTTTGATGTCCCTCCCAGCCCAAACCATTCCATGATTCTACAATATAGGAAGGTTTGGAACCTTTTTCAAGGCCTGGGAATAAGTGTTCTACTGCAATTGAGAACTGTGCAGAAAAATAAAAGGCACTCAAATATTCTGTGCCATATTTTCATATCACATGCCCTGGCTGCAGTCTGTATTCCTAAACCTTTCAAGACTGCAGAATCTAAGGTAAATCCTATCTTTCTNTTTTTCAAGGCCTGGGAATAAGTGTTCTACTGCAATTGAGAACTGTGCAGAAAAATAAAAGGCACTCAAATATTCTGTGCCATATTTTCATATCACATGCCCTGGCTGCAGTCTGTATTCCTAAACCTTTCAAGACTGCAGAATCTAAGGTAAATCCTATCTTTCTAAAAAAACACAAACACCCCCAAATACTTTAAAAATAATTGTTTTTATAGATCTTCTCTACTTTTTCATCTCCTTTAAAAGCTGTACATTATTGTGGATGCTGTGAGGACGTATTTTCTTGTGCACTCAGTAGCCAGAATGTGTGAAGTCTTGCAGAATTTCCTTGGTGGGCTCTGCCATCTGCTGTAGATCAAAGGTCAGCAAGTCTCTGAATAGTAAATACCACAGAGCAAAATTTCTTAGGAAGAAGCTTCAAATTAAATTAGTTTGAAGATTTAATTTAAATACATTAATGAAATAAGCAAAAATATGTCTGTCACAACAGTTCTGAATGCCAACTCTGCTGCCTACAAAGAGTTCTTTATTACTAAGCTTGAAAGAAAATGTTATCTCCTAGTTATTCCATTGTTTAAAAGTTAAAAGTTCACACAGTTAGAATACTCAGGTCTGATTTGTATCATCTTCCTGCCACATTCATGAGTTCAGCAGTAATTTGATAAACAGCTTAATTTTTTGCTCAAAAGCTGGGATTCCAGTTAGAAGATTTAATTACAAAGCCTATTTTGGGCACTTTTTCTAATACTCTGGTGTGGTGGCAGCACAGTAATGTGATGTTTTGTGATGTAACATGTGCAAAATCAAGTGTGTCTATTATGTAGGAGCAGGATACTAATGACAAAAAATAAGGAAAAATACATAATTCTTTTACACATTGTTTCAAGGAAAAATTGTACTGCATTGCAAAAATGTAGACAGGCAGGATGCAGACTTGTTTAATGCAGTTTATACATGTGTACTCTTTTCACCTTTCTAAACAGGAAATTAAATTTTTCAGGAATGTGATTTCTCTGTTTTGAAATGTATTTTTTTCTAAAGGAAAGTATACTGTCAGTGCATGTAGCTGTATACTGGTTTTTAGGTTTTGGTTGAGAAGCCAAACTAAGAATGTAAAAAGCATAACTTGATATGATAAAGTGAATTCTGCATCCTGTGCAGAACACATCAGGAGTGTCTGTCAGTCCTTGTGCTGAAATCTTATCACTAAGCAAAGATTTTAACTGGAGAAACATTTTCAAAGTGTGTTCTAATCAACCAGGCTTTATTTGAGCTGATATTATTGAGCATCCTCGGAAAATTGGAGCCACTTGGTTCCAACTCTTCCCATGGTCAGCTGGAAGATGGAAAGATATTTCTTGGTCTGGTTTAAAAAAATAGCTGCAGTTTAATGGGAGTTCTATAAATTTATTTTTCAGGACTGATTTTCCTGATGCAGGAGAAGATGGAGGTAAGATCATTTTTGTTTCCATGTAGAGTTTTCCTGGGTGATACAATTCCTGATGAACACAACATGTGCAGGTTAAGTCCACTTATGCTGAGGGTGTGGCAGACCCAGGGGTTGAATTTAATAAATGTAGTAGTAATTAAGCAAGTTAATATTTTGAATCTCTGTTATGTAAGTGTAGTTTGGTGGTTTGCCATTTTTAAATCTTTGCATTGTGTGTAATAGGATCATTTCTCCTCCTCTGTCAAAATATTATTGAAAGGATTATATGGCATTGACTATTCTGATCATAAGAACTTCTTTCTGTATTTTCCTGCTTCAGAAATCACTAAAATAACAGTGCTATGACAATTGTCAGACAAAGACAGCTTTCCTTTCAAAGTTATGATGAGTCCTGTTATAATCATCAAGGCTACCTTATATTCATTGCCCTCTGAACACCTCTTTTAAATTTTTACTTTAGGCTGGGAAGATGTCAGAGAAATGAGTCAATGAATGTGAAAGGTCATCAGAGTGTTTGGAATAATATTGTATTTACTTGTATATTCTTTTTACCACCAGTGAACCTTTCCATAGTTTAATGCAGAAAAATGAACCCCCCTCCCCCAGTCAGGATCTGATTTTAGTGTCACCTGCTGGAGTGGGAGGTGGGAGCAGATGATCCATTGCTGTCCCTTCTAGCCTGACAGCTCTGGGGTTCTCTGGTTCCTCTGTGATCCCATTGATTCATTTTTGTGCTCTGCTTTTGTGTCCTGCTGCTGCTCCAGGCAAGTGCCAGGATTTTTGTCACACTCAAGCTGTTGAATATATTTAAGAGAGCTGTGACCAGAGTGTTTCTAACTGGACAAACCTGGGTCAACAGCTGCCTTGGTGCAGGAAACACTTAATCAGAGAATGATGAAAAACATAAATTTCTATTAGAAAATAGTTTCAAAGATGCTGGATTTCTTTTCATATTAAAATAGGATTGTCCTTAATTTAAGTCTATATGTTTGTCCTCTCATATTTGATCTCTGCAATAACTGTACTGCTTTCTCTGAGATTATTCTTTTCCACCTTTTTGAACTCTTTCTTTTTCACTAATGAGCTCTTTACACATAGTCCTGCTCTCTTTGGGAATTTATGTCCAGTCAGCAAGATAGTTTCAGGTACCAAACACTTTTTACCATTTTTTCTATCCTTCTAATATAAGAAAATGTATCAATCAACTTTATTGGTGATTTGGATTGTTTTTTTAATTTTCAAATTTATAAGAGTAAATCTGTCTCTTTATCTACAGAAGTAATAGTGCCATTTACAAAATAAATTTAAATTGAAAGCCAAAAAACCCAACAGATTTAAAACAAATGCTTTCAAAATTTTATCTCAATGGATTTTCAAAAAACGAAATTCAGGAGTTTTCTATTTCTCCTTTCAGAACTTATCTGTGTTTCATCTCTCCACTGTGGCTGGAATTTGGTGGCAACCCCTAATTTTTCCTCATGGATGAAGATTTCTGCCAGAGGAAAGGTGCCAGCAGGTAGGACTCTGTCTGCTTTTGGACTGCCAGAGGGCACCTCCGAACTGACATCAAGAACATGGGCTGGTGGGTTTTGTTTCCCATGGAAAAGGAGCATCCTTTGTATCCAGGACACTCTGGCTGGAAATGGGGTGCTCCATCTCAAATTTCTGCATGGAAGAAGATTTCTCCCACAGAAATCAATGCCTGACACAATGGGCCTGGTGCTGAAACTTAAAATAATTTAAATTTTTTTTTGTTTCAATGTTTGATCTGAGATTTCCCTGAATACTTTTTAAAATATAGAAAAAACCCAAACAAATATTTTCACAGCTACAGATCATGGGATATTCATTGCAAAATGTGCAGAAGTTTTCTTTATTTTTGTTCGTTTGTTGTGTGAAGAAAAGAGTTTACAGAAGAACACTGAGCTGGAAAAGCCATTTCTAGACTCTGTTTCAGGAAAATACCATTTTAGTTCTCTTAATTTATATCATTTAGCTCAGACACTGTTCTGATACCTGGAGGGGCAGGAAATATAAGACCCACACTCAAAGTGAGTGTTGAGATATTTTCTGATTAAGACATTCACCACTGCTGGCTTTTAGGATTCCTCTTAAATTACTGTACATGCATTTCAAACACAGATTGTTTTCTCTGATCCTGAATATCTTTGCTTACAACTAAAATCAGTTCAACAATGGGTATAAAACTAATGTTGCACCAACAATGCAATGTTGTCTCATTGATTGTTTTAGTGCTTCATTTACAGACATTCCATTTTCCCACCAAAATGATTTTGTTCAGCGCTTCCTGTACCCTTTTAAACTGAAATTATCAGGTATTATTCTCAATGAGAAAATAGTACTTTAAATCAAACTTTTATGGGGAAGATCTGAGAAAAATACTTGAAGCAGAGCAGCTTGACATGACAGTAGAAGCAATGCAGGAATAGCCAGACTGGTTAACTCTTCCTTTGAACAACAGCAGAAGCACTGAGAAGATTAAGAGCCACATCTAGAAAAGGGATGAGTTTGAATTCAGAGAAGAGAAATATGTGTTAACCCCCACATCTCTCTTGGATTTGAATCAGTAGAAATTACGTGAAATTTCTTGTGGCTGAAGCACTATTGCAGAGTGGCTGGGCTTGCTTTACCCAGACTCCAGAGGTGAGTGCAAAAAAGTAATATCCAACTTTATGAGCGAATTAGGAACAGCTAGAAACAGCAGAACTCCTAAAAAATACCAGATGCCACAAACCTGAATTATTTTTTATTCAATTGTTCCTCGAGTTTGACTAATATGTGTATATGTACACACATGTATTTAATTGGTTATTTTCAGAAATTAGTGCAAAATCCTTGCTGTCTTCTCTTGAAAGAACTTTTAGCTTTCAAAAACACATGCAATATCACAGCAATTATGGGAAAATTGAAGTTCAGTGATCAACATGGTGGAAGAGGAGGATTTAGTTTTGATAACTGAGGAAGTGCAAAATAAACATAGAGCTTGGGAACAAGAATCCAAACTAATAAAAGTTTGAAAAGACATGAGGAAAAGAATGGAAATTAATGTAAAAGGAAAGAATGAATAGCTGGGTTCATACTGTGTCTTTCTGTATTCTTTCTATTCTTTCAATACCATTAATTTAACTCATTTTAGTATATGTATCTCTTTATGGAATTATAAGTCAAGGTCAGTGAGCAGGTCTGAATGGAGAAGTGTCTCTGAATGCTAACAGGGTTTGTTAAGCTTGAGAAAGTGCTGTAAATCTTTTTTGAAGTTTCCACTTAGGATATGGTAATTCAGTTCCCCCAGCAATGCTTTCTGAGCCTTGATTACAAGGAAGCCAAGTTGAATTCAGTGGCAAAACAGAGAAACACTTTTTGGATAAATCATTTCCTGGCTTCTGCAGCCCTCCAGGGTACTCCTCCTGTTTCCCCTGTCTATCCTTTCAGGCTTAGCTTCAGAGCAGGGTTAAACCATTGCAATTCCAGGCTCCAACCCCAGACGTTTGATATTCTGTAATCACAAGAGGCTGTGTAACATCGTGAGAGAAATTATTGTTTTATGGACAATTGCCCAGGTAAGGACAGCTCTGGCACTGCAGGCTGGGAGCTGAGGATGTAAAGAAACACCAGGGAGGTGTGGAGCCCAAGGCAGGACAGGAGCTCACACAAACAGCAGCTCTGCAGCCCTGCATTGCTCCTTAAAGAGGACTTGAGGCAAGACACTCCTTTTGGGGGTTGAGGATTTGCAGTGAGTGGAAAGAGGTGAGGGACAGGAGGTGAAGAATGATTCACACAACAACTCCAGCAAGTGCAAAGTAGAGCAAAGCTTAACAAGTGAAGCACTTCTTAATTTTATTTAAAATAAACCCCGAACCCCATTAAAAAAACCCAACCAAACAAAGAAAAAACAAAACAAAACAACCAACCAAACAAACAAAAAAACAAAAAAAAAAAAACACCAAACCAACCAACCAACAACAACAAAACAACAAAAAGAGCCACTCCCAAACCCCAAAAAATCAACAAAACAACTTGGGGCATCTGAACTCTTTATAAATTTGCCAGGACAAAAGTGGCTGTCAGAGCCACAAAATGGATTATATTTTAACATTTTTGTTTATCTTTGGAATATTACACAGGAGCATCATAAGTTATGGAAATGCAGATTGTTTAGTGCTGCTGACATCTGCTCCAAACCAGCAGTGAATCTCTGTGTGAGAGAGATGAATGAAAAAGATGGAGAGGGAATGTGAGACAGGGCATTAGCAATCAGGATCAGGTTACTTACATTGATTTTTACCTACAATTTACTTTGTTATGAAGGTAAGTTTGGAAATTTCTTCCACATTAGAAATGATTTCATTCACTGTGAAGTCAGTAAAACAAACCATTGATTTCCATATGACAAATATTAAAATAATCTCTACCAGTGTATTTAGTGTCAAGATACTCCAAGTAGTATTACCTACAGTACTTCAGCAGATACAGGAGCTGCTTCCTAGAGGAAAAGATATGCTGAATATTACTTTAGTTTTCATTATGATAATCATTAACATTCTTAAAAATAACTTCTATTCCAGTGCTTGATATTTACAAAATGTGCTTCCTATATATATATGTTTAAAAAGCATTAACTAGTGGATATTTAAGTCAGAGGCAAATGCTGTAAAGTTTCAGATACAGCTGCAGGGATTCCCTTAAATTAGAGATTCCAAAATACTCACTGCAATTTGACAGTTTCCTGTCCTTGGCTATAGCTGCTTGGACTGGAACCTTAGTGAGTTAATCAGATCCTCCCTCCCTCGTGCACATTTTCTTTAATTGCACTGTCAGGCAGAGCCTGGTTAGCTGATGCACAGATTATACAGATGTGCACGACCCAACGAGGCGTTAAGAGCAGCCCTTTGGGGTGGAGAATGACAGAGAGCAAGCCCTGCACTCTGCAGCCCTGGATTTGAGAGGGAATTCATCTCTGATTTCACTCACTTGGAGGATTCCCCCCCGTTCTCCGACTTCTGTCCTTGCAGCTTTTGAAATACACAACAGAGGGATAAAAACCCCCTCGATATGAGCAGCAGTGAGATTTTTCTGACCCAAAAGATCCTCACAGTGTTTTGTCTTCCCCTGCTGGCAGAGTTTGCCTTCTCTTGTGGCACAAGAGGCCACATCTGCTGGGAGCCACAGCACCTCCTGCCTTGACAACATCTCAGCAATCCCTCGTGTCCTGGTGTCTTTATTGGTGTAGGAAAATCCCCTAGCCCAGAAGAACCAGGAGCACCATGAGTTTCAGCAATTCCACATGTCCCAGTGTCTTTATTGGTGTAGGAAAATCCCCTAGCCCAGAAGAACCAGGAGCACCATGAGTTTCAGCAATTCCCAGTGTATTTATTTATTTGTGTAAGAAAATCCCTTAGCCCAGAAGCACCATGGGTACTATGATTTGCAGAGATAGCCACATGGAATACAGAGTTTTCAGAGAACAAATGAATCAGCAGCTGCTTCTAGCAAGGGATTGTTATATTTTTGTTGCCACACATCTGCCTTAGGACTTCTATTTACATATATATTAATACATATATATGTACACACACACGATATAAAAATATATATTCATATATATTTTAATATAAATATATATAAATATATATATATTCACACATTAAAAACATATTTTAATAAACATTTCAAACATAAAATATGTATGCACTTATATGTATTTATATGCATATTATCTACTGGGGTAAACCAGCTGTAGAAAATACAAAATAAGTACTTTTTTTTTTAAGTGTCTTTGGGTCTGCAGGTTCCAACTCTAGAAGTCTGAGTTCCCTATTTGTGAACATAAAAGAAATATTGGCTCCCCCTGACTCACATAAAATCGTGTTTGGGGTTAAAATTCTATCTCATAAGTGAGCCTGAGGAGGGTTTTGGTAGAACTGTTGGAAGGCTGAGTGTTGGTGGAGTATTGCAGAGCTGAGGGGGATAATCACTGTACAGCTGGAGGGGCTGGTTAGCCTGGGGGGTACCTGAGGGAGAGTTATTCATGCCAGAACAAAGAGAATTTGAAACCACTCATGTCTTACCCACGGTAGGGAGATTATGAATATTCGAGCTCAACATTCATAGCCACAATAAAAATTAATAGAACAATAATTACAGCAAACACAGGAGGAGTTCAGAAGATGGGGATGGTGTATTTCCAATACCCCCAAAGACTCTGCACTCTAAGCCACAGCTTCTTTTTCTTTAGGAATATGAGCAAATGGATTGCAGGCAGTTTGGCAGAGCCTTGGGTGTTTCTGCCGGCCCTGAAGATGCCCACCACTGCTATCCTACACAAATGAGTGCTTCATTCTGCTCCTTCTGCCACTAAAGTAGCACTTGAATACAATTTTCTGTCACAGCCACACTGCTCAGTCAAGCTCCTGCTTGCTAAATGTCAGTATTTGCAATAACTCTCACTTCACTAATTAATCTTACCCTGGTGAGGAAATTAAGACAAAGATTCAAGTTAAAATTATGTGACACTTTTATTTGCAATCTCGTTATCCCACTTCACTATTTTTCTGGAGTTTAATATGACACTTAGACTGTTGGGGTTTTTTTCCAAAAAACTTCAGAATCCAATTTCACCAACATGACAAGCAGAAGTTTAACTCATGAAAAGAAATATTCAGCAGCAAGTTATCTACCTGTTCCTCAAAATTCTTCTATGCAAAAGCACCAAATATTTTAGAAACCTGTGGGCTTTTGATATATTTATTACCCTGAATTAAATTTTTGTGCTTTATGTTTTTTTCCTATTACTTTGTTACCTGAATAAAAAGATACTATGTTACTGGTTTATCTGGTGTGAATGAATAGGTGAGTCTAATTTTCCATCAAATCATATTTAGAAAGGATTTTAGCTGTGATAAAACTAAAGGAGCATCATTCTCTCACCCTGTTTAAAACTTGATATTTGAAGGAAGGTAGAAATAAATGCAAGCACTACTTGAATTTTGGCTGATATTTTATCTGATCCCAATTTAGCTGATCTTAATTTCAGGAAGGTTTCATACAGGAAAAAAAAGTGACTGATGGCTGTTTATGCTGTCACTTTATACTGAGTATAATGAGAGTCTAACTGTGAATATTCACACACAGGTATAACAGGTTTTAGGTGTAATATTACACTGTTCAGTAGAATTCATGATACATAAGAAAAACATGAAACTTAAGGACTGACTATTTCTCATAGGAACCATCATCTTTTTTCCTGTTACTGTCATAGAATTGGAGCAAAAAAGTTTTAAATTGCAATAGCAACTTTTAACTAGCTTTTTAATACTAGAATTTTATCATACCTCCTTCTTAGAAGAAAATATTTAATAAGAAAAAGTAGAGTTCATTTTCAGTTATGCTCTGATCTGTTCTGTACTTTCAGCACTTTGCACTGAAGGGACATTTTATTGAGAAAAAAAAAATCAAGTAGAGAGGAGACCTGGGAAAACAAAGAAAGGGAAATGGAGGTTGAAGAATATCATGCCACAGAAGAGACACAAAACAGATAGAGGTTTAGTGTCCAACAATTGAACAGTTTATTACTCATACTCTGTATTGAACAATCAATTAATTCCACTCTCAGCTCTGCAGTACTCTTGGAGCCCATTTTTTCAGAGGGGTAAGTTTAAGAACAGGTCTCCTTCTCCATTTCTTCTCTGGGGAATATCTCTGCTTTGGAGCATTTTCAGAAGGCATTGGACAAAGATTATTTGAACACAAGAAGTAAAAATTGCTGGTTTCCTTGCAATCAGGAGCTGCTGTAGGTTGTTAAATACCTGGTGTAAAGCAAAGTGTTTATGACCAAGATGTTCATTATAAGTTTATAGAAATTGTGTCAGCTGCACTGCCCTTTCCCTAGTGTTAATAAATTAGCCTGGGACTGGAGATTTATCTGTTACATCACTTTCAATAAAAAAAATTAAAGGTTTTTTTCACTCTCTAGTAAAGCAGACGAAGCCTGGGGAGGGTGAACTATTTAATTCTCAAGAAATGGAGTTTTAGGCTATCTGAGACTCCTTGTATTTTGTAGAAGTGTCATACCCAAGGGACTGGGTAGTTTCTTGTTCACCTGCCAGCTTACAAACAGAGGCAAGAAATTCCACTTGTGTCTTTTGAACTCCCCTTTCCTCTTGGCAGCATGTCCTCACCATCTGTTAATTATGCTGTCAGAGGCCTTTGGGTGAATTGTTCCTGCTCTGTTCTGCTCATTCCACGTCTCAGAGTGAGACATTGGCTCTGTCACCTGGTGGTTGGGACAACTTCCTTAGAACTGGCACCAAAGTGAAAGGGTTTGCCTTTCAAACTGGTTTTTTCCTTTTCTTTTACAATACAAAATTTTCAGATGGCTGGTTTATATACATACAACCTCTGTAAGAGTAAATATTCTACACAGGTGATGGGGAAGAAAAGTATTATTGCAGAATTTTCTCTAAAAGTTTTTCTTGTCCCATAATAAAGCACATCCTTTTGAGTCCATGTTCATTAGACATGAAAAATTGTACTGATGGGAAAAAACCCAAGATTTATTGGCCTAACTTGGTCCAGCTAATTTAATTTTTGTTCCCTTTGTTCAGCTATCAAACTAAAGAGCACTCTTCATTCAGCTCTGGAAACTACTGTGTTTTGACAAAGTCCAAAAGTTTTCTTTTATTCTTCAGATTGACTACAGTTTCTTCTTTTGCAACAGCTGGAAGTAATTATGTTTTATCATTTAGCTGGATAAATGGTTATTGTTCAAACAGTCTCTAAAGGAAGTAAAGTTTTAATGGAACAAACTAAAAAACCCAACAATATATGAATATATATAAGATTTAACATATTCTTGGTGTTTGGATAGTCAAGGAAGGAAGCAGGAAAAATTGAGGACATCTCATTTCCCTGATGAGATACAGTTTGATGCTCCCTTTCCACTGAGGTTGGAGAAGGCTGATCCTTAATTGCTTCAATTAAAATCAGTGTTTGAGGGTTTAGGAACACACAAAGAAAGGGAACACAAAGCTCATCTCATTCCACTCCTGTCTTGGGCAGGGACCCCTCCCACTGTGCCAGGCTGCTCCAACACCCAATGTCCAACCTGGCCTTGGGCACTGCCAGGGATCCAGGGGCAGCCACAGCTTCTCTGTGCCAGGGTCTCTCCACTCTCACAGGGAGGAATTTCTTCCCAATATTGCATCTAAATACAGTTTGAGGCCATCACTCCTTGTCCTGTCCCTCCACTCCCTGAGGAATTGTCCCTCTCTGGTTCCCTGCAGCCCCTGGAAGGAGCTGTGAGGTCTCCATACAACCTTCTCCTCTCCAGGCTGAGCATTCCCAACTCTCTCACCAACTCCAGCAGAAGGCCACTCTAGAAAGCAGCATTAAAAAAGTGAATCATTTACCTTTTTCTCCTAATGAGATGAATCATGACGAAAAAGCNATAAGTGAGCCTGAGGAGGGTTTTGGTAGAACTGTTGGAAGGCTGAGTGTTGGTGGAGTATTGCAGAGCTGAGGGGGATAATCACTGTACAGCTGGAGGGGCTGGTTAGCCTGGGGGGTACCTGAGGGAGAGTTATTCATGCCAGAACAAAGAGAATTTGAAACCACTCATGTCTTACCCACGGTAGGGAGATTATGAATATTCGAGCTCAACATTCATAGCCACAATAAAAATTAATAGAACAATAATTACAGCAAACACAGGAGGAGTTCAGAAGATGGGGATGGTGTATTTCCAATACCCCCAAAGACTCTGCACTCTAAGCCACAGCTTCTTTTTCTTTAGGAATATGAGCAAATGGATTGCAGGCAGTTTGGCAGAGCCTTGGGTGTTTCTGCCGGCCCTGAAGATGCCCACCACTGCTATCCTACACAAATGAGTGCTTCATTCTGCTCCTTCTGCCACTAAAGTAGCACTTGAATACAATTTTCTGTCACAGCCACACTGCTCAGTCAAGCTCCTGCTTGCTAAATGTCAGTATTTGCAATAACTCTCACTTCACTAATTAATCTTACCCTGGTGAGGAAATTAAGACAAAGATTCAAGTTAAAATTATGTGACACTTTTATTTGCAATCTCGTTATCCCACTTCACTATTTTTCTGGAGTTTAATATGACACTTAGACTGTTGGGGTTTTTTTCCAAAAAACTTCAGAATCCAATTTCACCAACATGACAAGCAGAAGTTTAACTCATGAAAAGAAATATTCAGCAGCAAGTTATCTACCTGTTCCTCAAAATTCTTCTATGCAAAAGCACCAAATATTTTAGAAACCTGTGGGCTTTTGATATATTTATTACCCTGAATTAAATTTTTGTGCTTTATGTTTTTTTCCTATTACTTTGTTACCTGAATAAAAAGATACTATGTTACTGGTTTATCTGGTGTGAATGAATAGGTGAGTCTAATTTTCCATCAAATCATATTTAGAAAGGATTTTAGCTGTGATAAAACTAAAGGAGCATCATTCTCTCACCCTGTTTAAAACTTGATATTTGAAGGAAGGTAGAAATAAATGCAAGCACTACTTGAATTTTGGCTGATATTTTATCTGATCCCAATTTAGCTGATCTTAATTTCAGGAAGGTTTCATACAGGAAAAAAAAGTGACTGATGGCTGTTTATGCTGTCACTTTATACTGAGTATAATGAGAGTCTAACTGTGAATATTCACACACAGGTATAACAGGTTTTAGGTGTAATATTACACTGTTCAGTAGAATTCATGATACATAAGAAAAACATGAAACTTAAGGACTGACTATTTCTCATAGGAACCATCATCTTTTTTCCTGTTACTGTCATAGAATTGGAGCAAAAAAGTTTTAAATTGCAATAGCAACTTTTAACTAGCTTTTTAATACTAGAATTTTATCATACCTCCTTCTTAGAAGAAAATATTTAATAAGAAAAAGTAGAGTTCATTTTCAGTTATGCTCTGATCTGTTCTGTACTTTCAGCACTTTGCACTGAAGGGACATTTTATTGAGAAAAAAAAAATCAAGTAGAGAGGAGACCTGGGAAAACAAAGAAAGGGAAATGGAGGTTGAAGAATATCATGCCACAGAAGAGACACAAAACAGATAGAGGTTTAGTGTCCAACAATTGAACAGTTTATTACTCATACTCTGTATTGAACAATCAATTAATTCCACTCTCAGCTCTGCAGTACTCTTGGAGCCCATTTTTTCAGAGGGGTAAGTTTAAGAACAGGTCTCCTTCTCCATTTCTTCTCTGGGGAATATCTCTGCTTTGGAGCATTTTCAGAAGGCATTGGACAAAGATTATTTGAACACAAGAAGTAAAAATTGCTGGTTTCCTTGCAATCAGGAGCTGCTGTAGGTTGTTAAATACCTGGTGTAAAGCAAAGTGTTTATGACCAAGATGTTCATTATAAGTTTATAGAAATTGTGTCAGCTGCACTGCCCTTTCCCTAGTGTTAATAAATTAGCCTGGGACTGGAGATTTATCTGTTACATCACTTTCAATAAAAAAAATTAAAGGTTTTTTTCACTCTCTAGTAAAGCAGACGAAGCCTGGGGAGGGTGAACTATTTAATTCTCAAGAAATGGAGTTTTAGGCTATCTGAGACTCCTTGTATTTTGTAGAAGTGTCATACCCAAGGGACTGGGTAGTTTCTTGTTCACCTGCCAGCTTACAAACAGAGGCAAGAAATTCCACTTGTGTCTTTTGAACTCCCCTTTCCTCTTGGCAGCATGTCCTCACCATCTGTTAATTATGCTGTCAGAGGCCTTTGGGTGAATTGTTCCTGCTCTGTTCTGCTCATTCCACGTCTCAGAGTGAGACATTGGCTCTGTCACCTGGTGGTTGGGACAACTTCCTTAGAACTGGCACCAAAGTGAAAGGGTTTGCCTTTCAAACTGGTTTTTTCCTTTTCTTTTACAATACAAAATTTTCAGATGGCTGGTTTATATACATACAACCTCTGTAAGAGTAAATATTCTACACAGGTGATGGGGAAGAAAAGTATTATTGCAGAATTTTCTCTAAAAGTTTTTCTTGTCCCATAATAAAGCACATCCTTTTGAGTCCATGTTCATTAGACATGAAAAATTGTACTGATGGGAAAAAACCCAAGATTTATTGGCCTAACTTGGTCCAGCTAATTTAATTTTTGTTCCCTTTGTTCAGCTATCAAACTAAAGAGCACTCTTCATTCAGCTCTGGAAACTACTGTGTTTTGACAAAGTCCAAAAGTTTTCTTTTATTCTTCAGATTGACTACAGTTTCTTCTTTTGCAACAGCTGGAAGTAATTATGTTTTATCATTTAGCTGGATAAATGGTTATTGTTCAAACAGTCTCTAAAGGAAGTAAAGTTTTAATGGAACAAACTAAAAAACCCAACAATATATGAATATATATAAGATTTAACATATTCTTGGTGTTTGGATAGTCAAGGAAGGAAGCAGGAAAAATTGAGGACATCTCATTTCCCTGATGAGATACAGTTTGATGCTCCCTTTCCACTGAGGTTGGAGAAGGCTGATCCTTAATTGCTTCAATTAAAATCAGTGTTTGAGGGTTTAGGAACACACAAAGAAAGGGAACACAAAGCTCATCTCATTCCACTCCTGTCTTGGGCAGGGACCCCTCCCACTGTGCCAGGCTGCTCCAACACCCAATGTCCAACCTGGCCTTGGGCACTGCCAGGGATCCAGGGGCAGCCACAGCTTCTCTGTGCCAGGGTCTCTCCACTCTCACAGGGAGGAATTTCTTCCCAATATTGCATCTAAATACAGTTTGAGGCCATCACTCCTTGTCCTGTCCCTCCACTCCCTGAGGAATTGTCCCTCTCTGGTTCCCTGCAGCCCCTGGAAGGAGCTGTGAGGTCTCCATACAACCTTCTCCTCTCCAGGCTGAGCATTCCCAACTCTCTCACCAACTCCAGCAGAAGGCCACTCTAGAAAGCAGCATTAAAAAAGTGAATCATTTACCTTTTTCTCCTAATGAGATGAATCATGACGAAAAAGCCAGGTTAATGTTCCAAAGAGCTTAATTAGAATCAGGTGAGAGCCTGAAAAGGCAGTGAAGGTGCTTTCAGGCAGTGCTTATAGGAAAAGCCTTAATTAAGAAGACTGATGGCCTTTTACTTAAGTCTCTTCAAGAGGCAGAGAGTCTTGTTTAACTCCTCCAGACCCAGCAGTGAACCAGATTTGAAATTCCAACGTTTTTCTTGGTGAGTAAAACAAAACTGCCTCTTTGTGGCTGCAGTGGACTGTGCAGCAGCCTCCTTCCTCCAGAGCCCCAACAGGAGGGGCACAGGACAAAGTACAATTAAATAGGAATTCAAAAAAAAGTTTACTGATAATTGAAGCATTCATAAAGTTGCAAATATTTCAGTACAACTGCAGTGCAAGCAATCAAATGGTAGATTGTAGAAGTATTTTATAGCTAAGACTGCTGTGATTTTTTCTTTATTTGCTCACAATACACAAATCTCACACGGAATTCATTTAGCCATCTTAAAATCCACATAAGCTTTAAATTTATCACTTTAGTACTTTAGTCAAGGCGGGTTTTCCTTCTTTTTTT
>VZRX01022269.1:0-33665 GCA_013398075.1 Notiomystis cincta | reverse complement strand
TTTTTTTTTTTTTTTTGCCCTGTAAGAACAATAAGAGGTATATGAGGTATTGTAGCTGCAGGGTGCATATTTGGAGAAAGTGCTTCCTGCAGAGTTTCTCTGCCTTTCTTGTAAATTAACTGCAGAAACCCTGGTCATGTTACAGTATGACATTTAGTTTTCTAATCTGTTTAATGCCATGCTTTGCACATGATGAGTTCTGATGTGCTTTTATGTTTTTGATACTAAAAAACTACATTAGAGTTGCAGTAGGGATTCTTTCCACAGACAATATAACTTGTAACAAATTGCATCTTTCAGAAGAAATATAGCAAAAGGCCTAACCTTTTATCATGTTCATTTTTCTAGAAGTACAGCCTACATCTTATCTCTCTGTTTCTTGATATAATTTACAAGCACCATGTTGGACACATATCAACGCTGCAACCATATCAGTTACATTCATGCATATTTCAGTGACTTCAGGCTGAAAAATACCCAAACTTAGCATTTGATTGGGCTCAAGTCATCACTTGAGATATTTTGTAATCAATAACTACGTGCATTTGTGTACCTGGGAGTTTATGAACAAACACACACACACTGTAGCTCTTCTTTTCCAAGGAGGAAGTCTTGTCTTGTACTTCAGCTCTATTGACATATGAGTTAATCACCATCTTTTTGCACTTATTCATACAAAACACTGTAAAAGTAAAATAATGACTTGGTTTATACTCCTTCTTCTTCAAGCCTCACCATTTCACACTGCTCTTACTCCAGTTTGCTTGAAGCTGCACCAGCTTTGTGTGACCAGTATTTCAGAACTAGTGCTAAAGATTATTTTCCCGAAGGAAATAGGCATTTTTACTGCAAAGATTATTTTCTTCTTTCCTCTTACTTAGCAGAATTTCAAAATATAAATATATGTAATGGAAAAGATTCTGGGGTTAACAGGGGGGAGAGATAGGAAAACTGAAATATTTGAAATTTTTCAGAACAAAAGGTAAAGCTGGTTTTTTTTAATGTGACCTTCACCTTCTCTTTTCCCTCCCTCCCTCCCTCCCCCCCCCCATCCTTTGGTTTCAATCTATTTCTATAACCACAGCCTTGGAAATTCTCATCTCTACAACTTTAGTGAGTTTTGTTGTAAGCAGAAGGAAAAAAAAAAATAATCCAGATGAACGTACAGGAGGATTCAATCCCAGCAATTTGTAGGGAAAATGAGTTACAACAGTACTGTCATCATCAAATGAATTATTCACTGAAGAATACTCACCTGGCAGTTCTACTCTTGTGTTCCTATCCAAAATAAAACATCTCAGGTCCTGATCCCAGTTCCCAAAATTTCCATG
The DNA here is from genome assembly GCA_013398075.1 of Notiomystis cincta. Classification (NCBI taxonomy): domain Eukaryota; kingdom Metazoa; phylum Chordata; class Aves; order Passeriformes; family Notiomystidae; genus Notiomystis; species Notiomystis cincta. The sequence goes on along the minus strand of VZRX01022269.1, from coordinate 32,334 downwards.
CACAACAAACCACTGTCATCTTGACATCTACTAATTACTCTCCACAACAGTTGCACCTAATTGTGTGTTCACCAGTAGAAGGTGAAGAGCTAAACCTAAATTCCACGGTTTGTTTGTCTGTTTGAGGCTCTGTAAATTAATGTGTTCTGCATGAGGTGGATGGGATTTGTCAAAAAGCTGCAGGAAGCTACAGATGTGGACTGTTCATTTTTATATCCTGTGTTGAGAGAAATAGGCAGTGCAAGGAGACTCCTACAGAGCAGTGTTAGAAAAACTCTGCTTTCTAAGGGAAGAATTCTAAAGAAAAAAATTCTTTTTCCTTAATTTGCAAGAGTCTATTGTGTTTGAAAGGTTTTGGCATTTGGGGAAGGTACCTAATGACTGGAAAATTGCAAATTTGCCAGGTGAGGATGGGGATGTGGGGAAACACAGGCTGGGCAGCCTGGAAAGGTAACCTAGAGAGGGAAGCAAAGCCTTGGGACACAAGGAGCTCAGGGAACTCAGGAGCTCCTGCCTGTAGAGGGGTTCACCATCTACATGAAAAATGGGGGATGAATGGTCAGCAAAGAAGGCTCCCCTCTCCCAGGCACTTCATGGAGAGAAGCCCTAGGAACAGAGGCTTCCTCTTTCCCATCAGTTTTGGAGAACCCTCTTGGGTTCTAGTTTTGGGCCCCTGTGAGTAGGAACAACCCTCAAGGTGCTGAGGTGCTCAGGCTCATGAGGGAGGAGGAGGAGTTGAGTTTGTGTAGCTGGGAGAAGCAAACACAGAGAGGAAGGGGATCTCACTGCAGTGTTCCAGGTCACACACAGGGGACATGTTCATTCAATTACTTTTATTATTGTTATTTGAAGAGGTCTAGGAGTTAATTGTTGCATAAATACTGGGATTTCTTTACAGTGTAAGCTATATACTGATACTCTCTTTACAGTATAAGCTCAATGTTGAAATAAAAAAAAAACTTAAGATTTCTTAGTACTTTTTCTACTGCACATTCTTTCCACACCTGTCAGTTACTTCTCATGTGCCCAGGTAAATTCTCTGTTGTATTTGCAATCTACCTTCTCAAGATAAAAATAGATATAAAAATAGATATATATATAATGTCCACAATTGTAATTTGAGTCCGTGTAAGACAATTCCAAGACAGAAATTCGAAGCAGTGGACTAAATTTAGAGGTGTAAGCCAGCAGAATTCCTAGTTTAAGGAAAAGCAAAGCCCAGGATGTGTACCTGAGGTGCTGAGCCCTGCACAGATGCTCACTCAGACACTGCTGGGGTGCAGAGTCCTTTCCCAGGGCCTCTGGCAGCTCCCCTAGGTGTCGAGGGCACCTTCACAGCATTTCCTCTGGAAGTCTCAGCACATTCATTTCTCCTGTGGTGTTTCAAAGAAATGCAAAAACTACAGCACCTGGGGAACATTGCTTTGGGGAAGGGAAGTCTTCATTCTGATGCTTTTCCTCTGTTATGATAAAAAATTGTGGAAGTGGAATAGACAACAGAAATAGAGAAAACAAAATCTCAGCTGTTGGGGGAAAGCACCAAGCGTGCAAGCTCTCCCAAAATTCCTGACAGGAAAAACAATTTAAATCCAGCAGTTCCTACTGGGATACACAACCCTTTCTAATGAGCAGAACTGCAACATTAAGAGCCCCGACATTAAAAGCAATAATTGTATTGAGGCAACTAACATTTAACTTAATTATTATTTATTGAGCTAATTATGACTGATTACATAAGACAATGTGGATTAAAGCCAATAATATGTGAAATGGTCACTTTGCATATATTTTTATCTATATGTAAAGAATTTTCCATAACTTTTCAGCTCCTAAATCACTACTCAGCAAAACTCTATCTCCAACAGTCCCCCTAAATGAAGATAAATGTTAGTCAGCTCTGGCTTAATGTAAAATCCCTATTCTGTTTGTGCCTTTTCAAATTTGTCATGGCTGTGTCTTGGCACTGCTCTTTTCCAAGGGGTTGACCAAAGTGCTGTTTGTGCCAGAGGCACAGCCTTATCCAGACTAATTTTGGATAACTGAAAGGTCATAGCCACAAAGAAATAGCAGGAGCAATTGCTGCCACGATGGAAGGGTGCAGCAAATACATCTGAATGCCCAACAGAGTTCACTGTTGTCTCTCAGACTGGTGTACACAAAGTCCTGGTCTTGGGAACAGAATGGAAAGCAATAATTAAGGCCTTTAATTTATCCCTGAAATGTTAAAAAGAAGTGTGATAGAGTAACATCAGTTGTGACAAAAAGAGCAGGAGTTCTGTGTTTATGGAAAAGATGGAGGTTTATTCTTCCACTGCTGGGCAGAAGTCCCATTGACAACTCTAAGGGATATTATTATTTCCTCCCTTTTTGTCTCAGACTTGTGGGAGAAATAAACACACATACTTTGGGTGACTGATTCTGGTAATTAGCAGAGAACCTGAGCCTGCTAATAAAGCATTAGCAGAATGAGATATTTTTTCCAGCAGTTTAATTTTTAATTCTCTATGAAGAGACATAACTGGGTGTACTAAATTAATTCAGATAGCTTTTTTCTTTTTTTTTTTCCTGACCTGCCATGTCACATAGGGTGTAAAAATGTGCCCAAAGAAAATGTAATGCTGGGTTGCAGAACAAGGTTTTTCTTAAAACATAAAGTTTCAAAACCTCACAAGTGGAAAAATTTACACATGTACCATTAATGTCTTTTCTTTTCCAAAACACCTCATCATCATCTTGTTAAAATAACCTCATCTCCATTATCAGCAGAGTTCAGAGAATATTCCAATTTAGCAGAAGCTTTTGAAATTTTGCCATTGTTTCTTTTTCTATATAATACAAAGCCTTTGGATTGTTTTTGCAAAAACGAAATGGCCAAAGTGTCAGTGTCCTACTTAAAGCCTGATTTTTTGATTTGAGAAGATTTTTCATGTTTGAAAATGGTGACAATAGGACACAGTATGTCCTTTCTAAAAATTGGGCTGGTTGTGAGTAACTGCTCATCTGTGGAAAACTGAGGGATTGGATCCAGGTTTTTCCATCCATTCCAGTGGGACGTTACTGCCTTTTGCACAGAACTGCCTCTGGGATGTTCACTCTGCATTCCATTGACTCGAGTCACCTTTCTAAAGGGCAAATCAGATTCCTTAATTTCTTTCCACGTTAAGCACAATGACATTGAGAAAGTCAATTATCTCTGTTACGTTTCCCTAGCAGGGATTTGCTCTTGTCTCCTTGATCAGGACAGGCTGCAGTCCTGTGTCTGGGGCTTGTCACTTAATTTTGGCTGAGCCCCAGCTTGGATCAGCACCGTGGGCACTCCCTGCTGGGGCAGTGTCTCAGGAGGGGCCAGGATGGGCTTGGGTGACCTTTTCACTCCTGGGAAGACCCTGAGATGCCAGAGCATGTCCAGGGCAGGGAACGGAGCTGGGAAGGGGCTGGAGCCCCAGCAGGGGCTGAGGGAGCTGGAAAGGGGCTGAGCCTGGAGCAAAGGAGGCCCAGGGGGGCCCTTGTGGCTCTGCACAAGTCCCTGAGAGGAGGGGACAGCCGGGGGGGTCGGGCTCTGCTCCCAGGGAACAGGGCCAGGAGGAGAGGGAACGGCCTCAGGCTGGGCCAGGGCAGGCTCAGGGTGGGCAGCAGCAGGAATTTCTCCCTGGAAAGGCTGCTCAGGCCTTGGCAGGGGCTGCCCAGGGAGCTCTGGAGTGCCCATCCCTGGAGGTGTCCCAGGAAGGGCTGGAGGTGGCACTCAGAGCTCTGGGCTGGGGACAAGGTGGGGACAAGGCACAGCTGGGACTGGATGGGCTGGGAAGGATTTTCCAACCCCAATGATTCTGTGATTTCATAATATTAATATTGTCATAGTCAGTGCCTGAGTCCTAACAAAGTCTTCCTTAGAAAAGAGAACATTCTGATGAGTGCCATAAGGAACCAAACCAAAATCCAAGGAAAGATGTACTTGTAAAACAAAAATTCACTGCTTTTTCTTGCTTTTCCTTTCAAGTGTGAAGTGTTTCCTTAATATATAAAAATATGAGGAAAAGCATTTTAAAATTTTTTTTAAACTTTAGAATTTTTGTAATTTTTTTTTCCAAGGTGCATGACTGGAAAATTACTATAATAATTTATTATTTTTTCTTTCCTTTACCTCGGTGTAGGAGGGAAGAAGGAGCTGAAAGACATCTTTGAAGATTAGAGTTTTGTCATTTAAAATTTAAGGAGCAAACAAAAAGTGATCAGAACTGCTCCTTGACAAATCCTTTTACATTAAATGATAGTATGGGTTTTCTTAAAGCTCTTTTTTTTGTTGTTGTAATTGGCTTACAAAAATAATAATAATAAAAAAATCCAAGCCACTCGTCCATAGTAAACGTCAGAAAAAGAAAAATTTTTCCCTTTGTCTGTAGCAAATTTATTGAAATGATAGAATAATTAGAATTAATCAGTTAAGATTGACACAGCAAACAATATATAATCCCTAATTGTGAGATAAAAGTGGCTACTTGTGACACTTAATGTATTCAGGCACCTACAGTGGAATTATAATGGTTCTTTTTAATGTTGCTATGTTTTCCCTATGCTGGATGTGTCCCTTTATGGCTTCCTTGTAGCTTTTAGACAATAAAAGTCCCACAGTTAATGGACCTTGCAGACTGGTTAAACTCAACATGCAATTGTTGGTTTTAATGTGGCCTAAGAGAAGGTGCCTGTTGAGACCTGCCCCAGCTGCAGTGCCAGGCAAAGGAAAACGCTGCAATTTACAGATTTTGCAGACCTGCACTTTCCAAACTTTGGTACAGAGGCTTTGCTAGGTGTAAAAGAACAAAATGCTACCAGTTAAAGCATTGTTTAGAAATTAGGTCACTAAAAATGAACTGTAAAGCAGCTGGGAGATTGGTGCTTTCTCTGAACCCTGCCCTGTGGGATGGATCTGACTGCCAGCAGAGAATTTGTTAATTGCTGCCATTGTGATCCAAGGAGCTTCTCAGAGCTTGACACTAATATTGAACATCTAAATTAAATTCCTTCTTGATGGTGCAAAGGTACCTCAGAACAGCTTTCTGCATTACCTCATGAAAATTTTCCATTCCATAGGTCTGCAGCAAGTTTTCTCCTCCTGCCATTAATCTCTCTGCAATGTACTGTCTATCCAGCTAGGGATAACATTTTACTATCTATCAAACTGCTTTCCAAATTAATTTCTGTCATTATTAGAATGTGGTGGTTTATAAATTTGTCTGTTAGTATAGGGTAAATCAATTTTTATTCACTTTAAAAATAGCAAGTCGAATGTTAAGATATATTTTGGATATCAATAAGTTATCTTACATCCAGGGTCTTATTTCAGCTGAATGAGATAATATTTTCCTTTAATATTTAATTGTGGTAGCCATGCAAAATCTCACTAGATCTCTCTGGACATTGCTTCATAAATTACACAATCTGAGAGTAGTGAACTATAAACATGACCCAGCAGAGGTTGTGTGGAATCACCACGCCTGCTCCTTCCCCTCTGTGTTAATGTGTGTTTATTACCGTGTTTAAGGCCATGAGGTGAGGGTAAAACATACCTAGAGAAGGGTCCAGATTGAATTTCTGCTGGATAAATGGGCTTTACAACCGATAGAAATGTGCCTTTTCTGTTCCACATCCATCTGCAGGGCGCTGGAGCAGGGTCAGCCTCAGCTGACAGCAGCCGAGTTCGATGTCACTCGGGGCCTGGAGAGAAAGTGCCTGGAGTTAGTGTCATCTGGACCCTGTAGGAACATCCTAAACCTGAGTTACAATCTTGTAATGCCTCAAGTACAAATGAGATGCGCTGGTGGAGTTTATAAGAAATGTCTCTCAGACATTTTTGGGAGCTGTCAGTCTCCAGATATCAAGGTGACATGAGCACGGGGCAATGGCTCACATTTGCTCACCCAAAAGGGAGCACAAAGCCAAGCTTTCATCCTGGCATTCTTAGATTTGCCTCAAACCATTCACCAGCATGATTTTATATTTTATATAGAGAAGAAAATCTCTATTTAGGAAGAAATTGCTGGCTGTGAGGGTGGTGGAGCCCTGGCCCAGGGAAGCTGAGGCTGCTCTCAGCTCAGAGGAGCAAGCAGAGCATCACCTGTGCTCCCCCAGCAAGAGTTTGACAGCTTTTCCTCCTTTTCCCAGAGGTCCACTCCAAGTCTGGGAGCAGCAACCTCCTGAGCCCTGACAGCAATGGCTGTGGACACTAATGAGGATTCACTTGTAATTAGTATAATCTGATCAGAACATTTATATGTAATTGAGACTATTGCCTTCAGGTGTAGTAATTTTCAAGCTTTTATGAGAAAGGCTATCACCTTGTCTGGCAGAAAGTAGTTTTAGTTTCTTGTTTTTCAGAGATAAAAAAAAAATCCTTAAAAGTCATTATTTTAACCTCCAATTTCAAACTACTGCTTTTGAAGTAATGACTGCTAGGAATTTTGTGAGGACTCAAAATTAGTGTCTATTAGTCAATAATAAATGCAATTAGTGTTCTTAAGATTTTTCAACTGCTGTACAAAATGTGAATTTTTCTAGAGAAATGAAGTTTGCTAAAAGTTTACTGATATAAAAGGCTTTTGAAAAAAAAAAATCTGGTGGGCTGCTGTACCCATCAAAGTGAAGGAGTTTCTCCAACATGGCTTACGGGGGAGAAAGTACATTTTTTTATCCCATTCTTCCCTTATTTGTTTTTTATTTATTAATATACCCTTTTCTCCTCTTTATAACAGGTTTTCCACTCAGATCAGGCTAGTACAAAAGTATTTAACTGCATCTTACTTGTTATGGCACTGTTCTTGACTTTTACCATACCAAGTAAATTTATTATTTATATAAATTATTTAAATGTGTAACTGGTCTTTGTCATCATGAATTAGTTCTCTCATGTGAGAACAGAAATTCTTTGTTTTCTGAGTATCATAAGTTTTAAAATTTGCTTCCATTTCTGGCTAAGTTCCATTTCTGAACTTTTGTGGGTTTTAGCAGTGCTGTTCCCATTCTGTTCTGTAAACTGGTAAAGGACAAGGAGCCAGGGAATGGCTCCCAGTGCCAGAGGGCAGGGCTGGGTGGGATCTTGGGAAGGAATTGTTCCCTGGCAGGGTGGGCAGGCCCTGGCACAGGGTGCCCAGAGAAGCTGTGGCTGCCCCTGGATCCCTGGCAGTGCCCAAGGCCAGGTTGGACATTGGGGTTGGAGCAGCCTGGCACAGTGGGAGGGGTCCCTGCCATGGCTTAATGTCCCTCCCAACCCAAAATATTCTGCGATTCTGTGATTCCATAATTAACTTTGAATAATACTTAATTCTGTATGTTTGGGGTCTTAAACCAACCTTTTCTTCCCTTTCTATTTTCCCAGTTTCACACCACCTAACAAACAGAACAAGAAATTCAGCTAATGCAAGGAAACTTTCACTCTCCCCCGCAGTTATTGCCAGGTACCCACATTTCCCAGAGCTTTAACCTGTGTGCAGAACATTTCAGGAATTCTCTCTTTCCAAATCCTAGTGGTCTTTGTAGAACCACAGAGTTGTTCAGCTTGGAAAAGACCTTTCAGGTCATTGAGTACAACTATTAACTGAGCACTGCCAAGCCCAGCACTCACCAAGGTCCCCAGTGCCACAGCTACATGTCTTTAAATCCCTCCAGAAATGGTGACTCCACCACACCTCTGTGCCAGAGCTGGACACTGATGGTTTTAGTCACCCAATACATTGGTAAACCTGGAGATTTTTTGAATTGGAATCCTAATCCTGTGTCTGAGGATTCCTTTCACTGAAACAAGACTTAGGAATGTCTTCAGACAAGTAGGAGTAATACTGAGAGAATTAATTATCTTATGCATCAAAATTACACTGGGAGAAGTTTTGTTGCTTTCCATTATTTTCACTGTCATTCCAAATGCCAAATTTTCTATGAAATTTGGAGATTACTTTCTTGAACAATTCACAGAGAACTCTAACATCACAAGTCAAATAAATAGGAAAATCAGTTCTTTTAACTGAAGCAAATGCTATGAACAAGTAATCAGAATAACACTTTTTTTTTTGCAACCTCACATCAACATATTGTACATGACTTAAAATAGATTACACTATCTCTGAAATTAAAAATGGATCTGTATATCTATATTTCCCAAGACATCCTCATATTGTACAGCATTTGATCAATTCTCACCCTCTTTTATAACTATTGATGGAACAACGAATTATTCAGAAGTAACTGATCAGTGTTGGAATCCATTCTCAGACTTCTTATTGTATCCACCTATTATTTTCTAATTTATTACTGTGTTTCCTTATTTATTGTTTCAAAGCATAGGCATATTTATATCTCAAACTCATCAAGAAGTTCTATAGACACTATTGTTCTCTAAAACCTTGCACAACCTCTAATAAATTTGTGCACTGTAGCAACAAAGGTGCTGCAAGCTCTCCATTCTCATCCATTAATTTAAACAAATTGTAGGGCAGTTTCTCACTGGCTGTTTTCAGCACCATATTCAAAAGATAAAATAAATAGTCCAAATCATCTACACTTAGAAGGTGGGAAATAATTAGTCTGGCAGAAAATACCTTTTCATTCTCTTTATCATGTGGTATCCCTGAGTGGAAGGGTGTGCTCTGGCATTTATTCCCATCTTGCAGACAGCAGTTCATCTGCACACCATTTTTTTAAATAGGACAAGTGTGTTTATGGGATATAAACCCACCAGCTGCTTATTGGGGAACCCTGCTACAAGAGCATTAAAGAGATTTTTGGAAATGTACATCTACAGTCGCAGCTCTTTCATTACAATGTCTGTTTCTAAGTGGACTCTGGCTTAGCACAGCACTTTCCATATTAAAGTTTTTAGAATGAGAGTGTGCCATTACAGATATTAATCCATTTGTGCTCAAAGCAGGATTTTCCTAGTATATAATTAATTATTGGCACAGGAGATGCAGGAGTTAATGTTTTTGTAGTCTACTTCCAGTTTTAGATTTAATACTTTGTGACCTAAAAAAAGTCTGGGATGATGAAAAGAAGGAATGAAGGTTAGACTGGCTTAACTTTTCTTCAGCTTGGCCTTCCAAAGGCTGAATTCCCAGGTAAAGGTTATTTATGTATATTATACATGCTTCCTCATGCCTCTCTCCAGGATACTCATGTCCCAAAGCTTGTGCAGTTTGCAGTTGTCCTGATCCTCCTAAATTAACAAATAAATGATCCTTCATTCTGTGCAAATCAGTGGATTGAGCTGTGCAAGCATCAATCCAAAAAGAAAGACGGAGTCGTTTAGATGCTCTGGTTTCCCTGTAGGAAACACAGCCCTGCCCACTGGCTTGGAAGAAAGGGAAGGCTACAAAGACAGAGAGTTCAAAAGTGCTGCATTTAAACTCACCTGAACAGGTCTGTTCATGTAATTTCATCAGTAAAAAGCTGAGTGTTAGGGTTAAAATTTTTCACAGAATCACTGAATCCTTCAGGTTGGAAAAGACCTCTCCAAGATGAGCACAAGTTCCTTGAGTCCTTGACCCAGGGTTATGATGTGCTGTGTATGTACACTAATATGTATTTCTATATAAAATACACACATTTATAGAATAGTTTTCTTAGCAGGGGCTGCACATTTCTGGTGTATTTTCCAAGCAGTCACCTTTCCCAGAATTTCCTGATTAGCTTCTGTCTCCCAACAGTACATTAAGGCACCAAATCAAAGCTGCCCTCCCTGGAGGAACCACTCTGCAGCAGTTTTTCATTGCTGGCTCATTGGTTTCTCTGGATAAACCAGCAATAGTTATTTGTCCTCTGAATTCAGCTTTCCAACAAAGAGTCTAAACCTGCCTGTTTAACCTAATCTTTAAATTTTTAATTAAAAACCACAAGAAACCTCACAGTTCTTCAGCTGTGACTGTTTCAGAACTGCAACCTCTCACTTCTTCCAGTAAAAACAGATGTAACATCAGGCACCCAAAGGCATTCAGTTCATGCCTTAAAGCAGATAACTGAGTAGAATTTCACAGAAAAAATACTTAATGCTAAAGGAATGTTGAAGTTTAAACCAAGGTTTAATGAATTATGTGGAGAGGTAGCTGAACAGGAAACAAATCTATTTATGTTTGTCTTGTCCAGGGAAGCATATCAAGAGGTCTCCACCGTGCTGAGGAGAGCAGTGTGACAGGTTACCTCTGATGTCAACAAATTCATCCTTACAAGCTCAGTGAAAGTGCCTTGTCAGCATGGAGCTATTGAGTATTTAACAAATTCAGAAGGTGAAAGTCCCAAAAGTACTGATAAAACTCCAACACAGGAACTGCATCAGAAGTTCATTGTCTCAGATTTGATGCTGCAGTAGCAATAAAATCTAATTTTAATATTTGCTTTAGTTGAGAAGGATCTGGAGTTGAGTCAAATACCAGAAAAAATTAAAAAAATTAAAAAAACCTATATACTGTGAGAAAAAAAAAAAATTTGTATATGTTCTCCTTAGTTTTCTTAAGACAGCTGTTCCCACAACAGCCAAATAAAGTGTTATGTTGTCATGTCATGTGTTTTTAAAGTGAATAGTAGCAATCATCTTCAAGGATGTGCTAGTATAATTGTATTTCTATTTTTAATACATTTTTAATACATGATCTAATTTACACTTGTCTATAGATATGCAAATTTACATTCCATACACAAATATCACTAAGGCTAACTATAGTGCAGTGGGAATTCATCTGTGCAAGTGCTCAAGGAGTCATGACCCCATATAAGAACCTGAGTGTTATAGCTGAAACATTCCCTGTGCAGTAAGGAAGTCAGGCAAATGGAAGAAAAGCTTCTGTTTTGATGAGATACTTAAAAGCAAGGAGCCTCTAAAATTCTTATGTGGAATTCTCACAGATTGTGCATGTGGTGAGAACCCACAGCAAAGAGCAATATTCTCCTTGTATTCTGANTGCTGAGGAGAGCAGTGTGACAGGTTACCTCTGATGTCAACAAATTCATCCTTACAAGCTCAGTGAAAGTGCCTTGTCAGCATGGAGCTATTGAGTATTTAACAAATTCAGAAAGTGAAAATCCCAAAAGTACTGATAAAACTCCAACACAGGAACTGCATCAGAAGTTCATTGTCTCAGATTTGATGCTGCAGTAGCAATAAAATCTAATTTTAATATTTGCTTTAGTTGAGAAGGATCTGGAGTTGAGTCAAATACCAGAAAAAATTAAAAAAATTAAAAAAACCTATATACTGTGAGAAAAAAAAAAAATTTGTATATGTTCTCCTTAGTTTTCTTAAGACAGCTGTTCCCACAACAGCCAAATAAAGTGTTATGTTGTCATGTCATGTGTTTTTAAAGTGAATAGTAGCAATCATCTTCAAGGATGTGCTAGTATAATTGTATTTCTATTTTTAATACATTTTTAATACATGATCTAATTTACACTTGTCTATAGATATGCAAATTTACATTCCATACACAAATATCACTAAGGCTAACTATAGTGCAGTGGGAATTCATCTGTGCAAGTGCTCAAGGAGTCATGACCCCATATAAGAACCTGAGTGTTATAGCTGAAACATTCCCTGTGCAGTAAGGAAGTCAGGCAAATGGAAGAAAAGCTTCTGTTTTGATGAGATACTTAAAAGCAAGGAGCCTCTAAAATTCTTATGTGGAATTCTCACAGATTGTGCATGTGGTGAGAACCCACAGCAAAGAGCAATATTCTCCTTGTATTCTGAAGAAAAGAGGCAGGGATAGAGTCTTTACAGTCTGTGTAAGGCAGAACTTCAGTGTGCTCATGAAAGCACAATGCAGTATCAAAACCACTTAACAAAAATACAGAAAGTGAATAAACTGAGCAAACATTGGCAGTGAGATGCAACCTCAGAGTGCTGCACCCTTGCTGGTTTGTCCTTCCACTGAGGGCCTGGGGCAGGTCATGAAATGAGCCCCTGTTTGGAAAGCTCTGCTTGCTGCTGCCTTCCCACTGCTGGGCTCTGATGTGAAAGAGCCTCCTCGGATTTTGGACAGCTCTTAGCAGAGCTGAGGGGCTTGGGGAACCCAGCTGCTGCTCACTGGGGCACTGGGAATAGGCAGCTCTGGCTCCAGAGCCGTGGGGGAACAAACTCCTGGTTTAGCACTCAGCCAGAGACAGACTTCAGGAAACAGATCTCCAAACTTATTAAATGTAACTCAGAGGGTTATTTTTACTTAAATGCAACTGAATGGTTTGGTGTAGAATTTGTAGATCTTCTCTTGGAAGATATTCTATGTCATCTGTAAAAGTGTGCCCTGGTGGAGGTTTGTGTTTTTCAAAAAATTAGTTTTGCTCTTTTTAAGCAAATAAAAATTATTTTTCTCATTAGGCCACAGATGTTTTTTTGCAGGCTTAACAAACTTTACCATGAAATGCCAGTAATTTATAGATGGACCTAAAGCAGGTAGTTTAAACTTCTGCTAACTGGTCTGGAAAGCAAAATAGACAAGATTTTGGCTATTATTCCAATTACTGAGATTTGTTCAGAACCACAGGTGTTTTTTGACAAATCTGCACAAATTTTGCAGTATAGAAAATATTTTTCAACTTTCGAATTCTTCAGGCTATGCTGCATCAATACTTCCTCTAAATTCCTGGTTACCCCCAAAGAGTTTCCAGGCTGATGAATTAACATGTGTTAAATCCTAGTTAAAATTCTGGTTTGGTATTCATATAAATTCACTTGTGTGATTTTTGACATAGTCCTGGAACAGTTTAAATCCAGAATATTTATGAAAGCAACACTGACCAGTTGAACAGAAAAGCTGTATCTGTTTCATGAAAAGTTAAGCTGAGACCTAAATTTACAGTTTATTTTGTCAGTTTATGAGGCCAGACCAAGTGGCAAGGCCATAATGAAATTGATCCAAAAGAAATAAAATAGAAGAATAAAAGAAATAGGCTATGAAAGAACCACAGTAAAATAATTTACAGTTAGTAAAATCATGAAACAAAGTCTTTGTGATGAGACAGTGTCACTACAAGTATGACATTATCAGTCAGAGGGTGGGATGGAATTTACTTAGACTTTCAGCACCTCCTGCATTGAAAATGCCAATAAGAGTAACTAATTCTGTGCTTTACAGGAAGTTTCCTGAAGAACTGACAAGGGGGTCTCTGAGCAGTACAGCAGAAAGAATAGGAGCAGATGAAAACCTGGAATACAGATGGCTCTTTTTAGCAGGAGAAGAAAAATCACAGTAATCCACATTAGAGAGCAGAATTCGTGTGCTATAGAGGGCTGGGAAGCACTGGGGAAATTTAATTCAACTTCTTTTTGCTTCAGAAGAGAACTGGTAGTGATTCACTTTATTAATTCCAGTGACATATTAGGTTTAGGAGGTGAGATTCGATTTCTCCAGGTTCTGCCAGGAGGGTTGTTGGGGCTGCCTGTTCAGGTCTGGGATGGTGGTGCCAGCACTGATCACCCCTCCCACGCTTCCAGGGGGGTGCAGGAGCATTTCCTCTGAGCCAGAGGCTTCAGGGGCTCTTGGAGTACAGAGAAAAACAAAATTTAACTGCAGGAACACAGTGAAACCCAACTTGGCATGGGAATTCCAGGCACTGCAGACAGACGTGAAAATCACGAAGCGATCAAGAAGAAGCAAAGCATGTTAAATTACCAGGGCTTGTTACCAAAAATGTAGAGGCAAATACATTCATTCCTTCAAATTTTAAACTGGGCAAGACTGTCAGCCTTAAATTACACTAACAATTTCAGAAATAGAGCAGTCAGTCGTTTACACAAGCAATTTAGACTTTTTAATTACCTTCAGAGACATTTTCTATTATGCTTATTAAAATTTTAATCTGTACCTTGCTAACTCATCATATTCATTGATTTAATTAATTCTGAGTACATGATATTTATTTAGAGTCCACAAAAATGTTACAATTATAGCTATGATTATTTTTTTATCCATGTTATTTTAAAAGAGGACATTAAACATCACTTAAAACTTCGAGATCCTTCTAGCACAGTGTCATTCTCAGCCTCAGGGGAGGTTTTCTAGCAAAAAAGTACAAAACATCATTGGTGATCTCGAATCACCATTCACAGTTGAGGCTTGTCTTGGTTAGAAACCATCTCTTTATTCTTTAAAATTAATTCTCAGCAGTGGTTTATGGTTCTCCAGTTTTAATTCTGTGTCAGAAGAAGAACATTTCTGTGATAGGGAGGAAAGATAAACCTTTCCAAGATTTTTCACTGTGATCTACATCAACAAAGAGATTCTATCACTTGAACTGTACTCAGACTGTTTTCCTGACTCAGAAGTAGAGCTCTGGCTAATTTTGCCTACTTTGTCTCAGGATTTTTGGAAATGTAAGCAATGAGTGGAACATCTTAAATATTGAAAGATACTGTTCATAAATATTTATCCACTATCAAGAGGGGTTTAGTTCAAACCAGATTGTTAATGTCATTAATGTTTTCCTTGGATTTATACTAAAGAAAATCAATTAATTTGAATATTGACCAAAACAGGCATTTGCTGTAATTACAGCAGAGTTATGTGGGGAAAAAATATTGCTTTGGGCATCATAAAAATGAATCTGGGGTTAAATTTCTTAAACTATTAAGTAATGTATTTAGTCCCAAGGTAAAAGAATGCAGTGTGACTCAGCTGCTTATACAGCTCAATTTGAATTGTGGATATTCTCAGTGAAGAAATTTGAGTCAGCTGGGATGGAAGTTAGGTCTACAAAAGATTCCTCCATGATAAACAAAATCCTTCAATAAAAACTTGGAATATGTCTACACACAGAACTCTGAAAGGAGCTTGTACTTATATATTCCAATGAAGTCATTAGTTTGGTGGTGTAGAAGTTATGTTTGACCAGCCAAATTTGGATATTGTGCACTGAAATCAATTTGACCCAGGCTTGTAGGTGCCTCATATTTTGTATTATTTTCTGTTGTCTTAGTTACACAGTGAGAGGGAAGAGCAAAAGGACAGATAAACATGCCAATAAAAGGAGACAAGTAAGCTCTTATCCACCCTTTGACTGTTTACACTGAATAAAATGGGAATTAGTATTCCAGGCTTGTGGCTCTACCTCTTGGCTCTCAGACTTTTAAATGCAGTTGCTAATAACCCCCATGCATTCCTGCTGCTGACAGATATGCCACAATACTTTAATCAGCACTGGCTACAAGGCTAATAAAGGTTACTAATAAAATAAAATTCTGTAGGGGCTCCCTCTTTACAGGCAATATCAAGCCCTATGAACTTTAAATGCCTCCTCTCTCCATTTAGATAGTCATGGCTCAAAGCCTGTATTAAAAATAGCAAGGAATGTTTATTCTGAAGTGTTTGAAAATATTGCAAATTACACTCTAGTATTGGCTTACTCCAAACTAATCCCTGACTGACCTTTGCAGAAACACTTCTCTTGCATTTGGCAGCTTCATTTCCCTCCTTTCCTTGTGTCTTACTCCCCTGTCCTTTTACCTGTGGTTTATTTAGTCATCAGGAATTGGGGAGATTGGGCTGCTGATTTTCACTACTTAGCTGATAGGTTTGTTGTGCTCACCCAGAAGCAAATACCTATTTCTCATTCCATTTCCATTGCAGCTTCATTTTCATCTTAATATTGTATTCCACAGCAGCTGCACAATACATTTCTTCTGAGGAAAACAATGAATGTATTTACTCTTTTCTTTGCCTCTGAATGGGGATTTTTCCATCTTTTATATTCCTGTTCGGTTTATATTTTTAAAAATTATAAATTCATCAGGAAGCTAAAAATAAACGCAACAGAAATGAACATTTGGAACAAAGGTCTTGTTTTTAGCATTATTTATATTAAAAAAAGGGGCAGAATACAATACAAAAAGTGCAAAAATTAATAAGCCCAGTGGAAAGCTAAAATCTCCTTACAATGAAAAAAGGAATATATCTCATACTTTTTAGGATCACCTAGCTTCTATCAGGTATAATTCTATCCTGATAATTGATATAATTTTCCAGACTTCAGAGTGGAAATTGGATCTTTTTACAGTCGTGAAGGAAAAATTGAAGCTGGAGTGGTGTTGACAGAATGAGTGCATTTACCTATGGAGCCCCTGTTTCATTTCAAACCACATAAAGTGAAACACCCAGACACTGATCTGCTCCGTGGAGTTGTTTCAGCTCAGAGTCTCTGCTCACAGGACCAGGAGATATTGAATTTTTGTTTCCAGGCTCCATCCTAATCCAGCAGTCAATGGGCTCCCATAAACCTGTGGCACAAGCAGTCTGGCACTGGCACTGCTGCAGAGGTGGCTCCTGAGTTTAGAGCCCACCACTGGTGGCATTAGCATCGTGTTCCCAACCTGAGACATTCCACTTGGCCCAAGTGGAATAGGAAACAAATCTATTTGTGTTTGTCTTGTCCAGGGAAGCATATCAAGAGGTCTCCACCGTGCTGAGGAGAGCAGTGTGACAGGTTACCTCTGATGTCAACAAATTCATCCTTACAAGCTCAGTGAAAGTGCCTTGTCAGCATGGAGCTATTGAGTATTTAACAAATTCAGAAGGTGAAAGTCCCAAAAGTACTGATAAAACTCCAACACAGGAACTGCATCAGAAGTTCATTGTCTCAGATTTGATGCTGCAGTAGCAATAAAATCTAATTTCATCCAGAGCCATTGTCAGCACACACAGTGTTTCCCAGTGCTCCCCAAAAAGGATCTCAAATCCTTTAGCACATCATTCCTTTGTGCTCCAGGCACCTCCAGTTTCTGGGGTGAGCTCTCCACACTGGCACAGTCCTGGCTCTGCTGAGCACCAGTGTGTTTTGGGAGCTCCTCCCTGCCTGGGCTGTGCTCAGCAGTGTGGTTTAGGGAGCTGAGGCTCACTGATGATCTCTTAGCCACATCCACAGCTTGCCTGGATCCCCCTCCATCCTCAAGGATATGACTGTTTGAGATGCCTGGCAATGGAGTGCTCTCAAATGGATTTGTGGCACAGGTACTCAGGTGTCAGAGTGGGGGGATCTCTAAAGAGGTGATTGATTTGCTCCTGCTCACGAGGGGAGGTGGTGAGGGGCCCAGAGTTATCCCAGGAGCACAGAACCAAGGAAGGGCATCCCTGCCCCCTTTCCAGGAGCCCTGGTGGACAGGTCTCAGGTAAGGTTTCAGACTTCACTGCAGGATGTCACAGGCTCAGGGGCAGGGGGATCCAGTACCCACCTGAAATGTCTGACAAAGCCTCTTGTCTCTCTGGTGAGCTCTCCCCTCCTTCACATGGCACAAAAGACAGCTCAGGGGAGTGCTGCTCCACTGAAGTCTTCTGCAGACTTTTCTGCCAGATCCCGAGCTTTGCCTTGGCATTTCAGCCAGGGTTTTCTGAGGATGTGCCAGAGATGCTCTGGGGAGCCCTGAGCACCCAGGACTGACCATCCTGCAGGGCTGAACATCCTGCCCTGGTAGCAGGGAGACCTGTGTCTTTGCCATGCTGACAGGGACCAAGCAGTGCCAGGAATGGCAGCAGTATAAGCTGAAAGACTAGACATTTAAAAAAAAATTACAAATCTAAACAAAGCCAGCAGTAAACAGTACAAATCAGGTCTTCACTTTTTATGAATTTGGTATCTATTTCTTGCTATTACTGCATGCAGCTTAATTTTCACTGCTTCAGCCACTGTGGTTTCCTATAGGCCAGGGGTAATGGATAATCATATATAAGCAATACATCTCAAAATTCTAAAGCCAAAACAAGACTAACAAGCCACAAACCAAATACTTATGTTCAGTATGTCATCAAGATGCTTTAAAGTTTAAATCTATTCTCTATTCAAAGATTTCTGAGAGAAAAACAAGACCAAATTTCTTGATTACAGTATTTGTTCAGACTTTGTGTGAATTAAGAACTAATTCTCTTCATTTAAGATTAAGAAGAAAAAAAAAAAATTGGATTAAGTGATTTTCTGTGAGGAGGACCAGCAAAGTGACTATTCTGCTTGTGTCCTATTTTCAGGGCTAAAGAAGGAATCAAATTATTTTTAAGTTTTTGTGAAATTTATTAGCAAAGGTGTGAGTTTTTTCAGCAGAATAGCATAATAAAAAATAAGTTATTTCCATATCCATGTATTACAAATGTTTAAAGATATTTCTAGAAGGACTACTTGCAAAACCAAATTTTTTTTTTTTTTCCTTTCTGGCTGTTTTCAAAATGCTTCATTTTTTTTCTAATAGCTTTTACACTCTGTTCATAAAAGAAAGTCACATACCATCAGCTAGCTGTACAGAGAAAGCCTCATGTTTTGTAATAATATGCCCAATTTGCTGTACTATTTTTGTAATCTTGCCAGTGTTTAAGACTTCACTGTTTATCACAAAGTCAAACCCACTTTTTCACTGCTTGATTTCTTCCCTAGTCCTACAATTAGCTTGTCCTCAGTCCTGTTCTTCCTTTTTATCAACAACTGGCAAGCCTGCAGTGTTTGTGGTGCTCCAGGAAATATTCACAGCAAAGGATTTTAGGCAAAATCCAGGTGAAAATTCTGGATGCAGAAACAGAACAATTCTTCCTTACTGCAGCACTGTCCTTTTCTCACTTGACTTCAACACAGGTCTTCCCACTGAGGAATCTTGTTTGGAATTGCTGCTTTCCCATGTCCTGGTGCAAAACTGATGATCAGTGCAGGAGTTCTGCCTGGGACTCTTTGGAAGTGGCCTGTGAGGTTTGCAGTGTGGATTATACCAGTCCTGGAATGCAATACTTGTTGAATAACAAAGGTATCACTTTTCCATGCTTGTATTATAAAAAGTGATGCTTTCACCATCTGGTTACCAGTGATTTTCTATTCTGGATCCAATGGCATCATTCTCAACAAGCTTTAACATTAAAATTTGGTCAGTTCAACCACAAGTGCACCTTCTCCCTGAGGAGGGCAATGTGCTGGCTGAGATGGGGACTGATGATGGATCCTACTTTTCCATTTAGGACAAGTCTGTGGCCCTTCAGTCCCAGAGCCCCATGTGAATTCAGATTTGGGATTTGCAATGAGGTGACCTGGAACTCTCTGCAGTTGAACCTCTGTGCCATGGGGGTTGTGTGGTGTTTCTAAAATAGTCTTGTCTCTTCTTTTTTATGGTCTCTAGGTGAACTACAACTAAACAACAAGAACAAAGCAGTTACAGGTCTAGGTTTGCAATAAAACTTTGCCATTTTTTAGCTGTCAGCAAGCTCATGTGTAGTTTCTGTGCATCAGCTCAAACACTAAAAAATCAATGTTTTGCATGTTTCTAAAATATAGTTTCAAAGTCATAGATGATCCTACTCATGTAAGATATTCATCAAGAAAAGTGTTGAAGTGCTTGACTGTTACATTAAAAAATATTTAGTAATTTATTTCTGTTCTTTTTTCCCCTCATTCTTCATTGCTTGAAAATTATTCTGATGCAACATAATAGTATATATTTTATTACAACCCTTTTATTTTTCCTATACTTTTAGTCCTGCTTTCAGATTTTATTTCCCTTTTTGATGCACAGAAGCAGCCACACATTTTCTGTAGCCACGATATCAAGTGGTGTGAAGCCAAATGGTTGGTGCTAAGAGCTTACCCACATTAGGGGAATTTCAGGGCTTATTTCAGACCAGCTTTCATGTGGTCCCATGGACTAAATATTCATTAGTGGTTGCACCTAATGCCTCTAATGCAGTGCAGGAGTAGAACTGCAAGGGATGCAATGTGTGCTCTCCATGGTGGGTGCCAGAGGCAGAGCCCAAGTGGGTTTGGCAGTGCCATGGTGCTTGAAACGAAGCAGAGGGGCAGTTACATGAAGTGCTGAGCACACAGCTCCGTCCCTCGGGGCTCAGCAGGTCTGGAGTGCAGTTAAGTGTGAGCTTGGTGTGCCCCTACACAGTTACCCCTTTGCCCTCTAAAGCCCTCTAAGATGCACCAGCTCTCCAGCCAGGCTGAAGAGCCCTGGGGCAGCAATGAGGGGTGGAAGAGGAGGAAGAGGTCCCTAGGTGTTTTTTCCTTCCATTGCCCTGAGCAGAGGCTGCCACAGAGACCCCTAAAGGACTGTCTGCAGAGTCCATGCCCTCAATGACCACCTCAGCCCAGCACATCAGCCTCTAGCAAGATGGGGAGGTCAGGCTGCTGGTACCAGGGCAGGCACCCCAAGCTCAGAAGAGGCAGAAGAAAAGGCAGCAGCAATCCTGTCAGCCTGTCAGAGCCCACAAAACAACAAGATTCAAGATGGTCAAAGCTGAGTGACCCAAAAAACTGTGCCTGAAATAGTTGTGCACAGCCTGACAGTTATGGACAAGGCCTGCTTTAATGGAATAAAGCCACTGCAGAGGGGAGAATGAAATGAAGAGAAAATTACCATGTGAAGAATTTTTATCTGATCCTGGCACTTTCTTTTTCCATGTAATTATAAACGTGTTTTTTAAAAGTCCATTAAAATTCCATTGAGATTACGATGAACTATAAGAACAGGAATAAGGGTAATGCATTGACGGATCCTGTGTTGACAATCAGTTTTAGGCAGTAACCTTAATCAAGGTTAATGTCATTTCAGTGCCTCATCTCGGGCCCTCATTTTGTGTCTTAGGCAAGCCTGGCATTTTTACTCGTTTTTGTTGGTTTTTTTTCCCCCAGGTAATCAGTTTTATTTGTGATATGTGCTGCAGACTAATTATTCTGGCTTATCCCATGTTTAAATCACTTCTCTGATGAAACTTCATAAAATATTTATTGATAAATGTAAAGTACCCAAGACCTAAAAATATTTTTGCATGGTTTTATTTCAAAGCAACAATTCTGTATGTGGGCCTTCATACCAAGTTCTCAGTAATTTAAGTACTTGATTGTTTTCCTCTTGCTATAGAAAAGTCTATGAGTGGTTAATTCTATTTCTAGGAATCACAACAAATAGTTCTTTTCTATTTTTTTTTTTAATCTCTGCAAGATCCCATTATGCTGTGCATGTGTACATTACCCTGTATTAATTCTGGTTCATTAAATGGGGTTTATTGCAGCATGGTTTCTACAATAAGCCCCCTGATTCAGCTACAGAATGCCTCCTACTTAGAGAATCTATTTACCTGCACCACTTCTGTGCCCTCCTGACATTATTTAACTTTATATCTTTAGTACTTTTAGCTGGCCACTGATGCTCCCCTGAATGCAGACATAACCCCAATATTTGTGGTTTAATCTTGTGTGTAAGGAGAGGGGCAACGGGAGAGTTCTCAAAGTTTTGAGTTAAGATCAAGGTGTGAAATTTGCAGAATCCTTCCTTTTCTGGCCAAAATTCAAATCCTGCCTTCAAAATGCTGAGCTGACAAACTTTGTTAGATGAGTCATCCTGATTATGCAAGTGACCTCACTGGCTGTGTCACATTGCTTTGCAATTTAAGGAAAGATTAAAAGATTTGGTCATTAGGAGGGGATATAAAAATTGCTGCACTTAATTGAAAATGCAGGGAACACCAGAATGACAGAATTGTGTACCTATTGTATCTAAAGCAGACTCTGAGAAAATTGATGTGTTATTCACCATATTTTCTAGGCATAAAGTTATGGATTTCATTTACTCATGTTCACAATGTCATGTGTATTTTGGGAACAGCACCATCAAGTGGATGGAAAGACAGAGTTAGGTCACTTTTAACTCCCTTTGCAGACAAAATAAGATAAAGAGTTGTCCTTGCTTTAATATGGGCAAAAATTTATTCTCAGCCAGAAGGAAAACCAATGAATCTTCTGTACCAATACAATTAAGAGTAGACTCACATCTCACTCTGAATGGTACAGGAATTTATCAGGTTCTGTGCTGGATGGGGAGGTCTGAGGGTTGGCCAGGTTCTCTCAGCTGCTGGGGACCTGGCCAGAGCTGTGAGCTACAGGTGGACTGCCAGGTGACTGTAGGAAAGTTCCCCTGGTGCAAAAGGGGAGTTTCCAAGGGGATATGCTGTGGGTGAAAGGCACCTTCCATCTCCCTCCAGTAATTCCTTTTTGTCTGTTAATATTGATCAGCCTCCTTGGAGCTGCTTTGTGGAATGAAGTCACCCCACAGGCTGACACGGGATGTGTTCCTAGGCAAATATGTTGGGAATGAGATTTTTTGGGGGCCTCAAGCCAGTGTGGGAGTGATGTGTGAGGCAAAAATATACAGATGGTCATAATCTCCTCTATCCATCTGATTTATTCTTTTTTTCATCACAGTACATTCTGATTATAGCTTTGACTTTGCTCTGCCTTTGCTACTGTTTTCCACTGCATATCAGAAAACTTTTGTCTGTTCTAAAAAATATTAAGCAATGGTCTAAGCTGCTCATCTGCTAAAAGCAACCCATATTTACCCACCTCTGTTGTTTACTGTCATTAATAGCAATTGCATTTCACAATCTGACCTTGAAATGACAGTTTATGTGCATAAATTCTCTCTCCCTCTAACACACATAAACACACATAGTATTCATGAACACAAACATTGCATCAAAAATCTCTAATTTAATACAAGAAAAACGCAAGTGTGAAGAAAGAATACTTAACAGTATTAGAAACATTAATAAATTCTTTCATTAAATACATAATTTTAATTTTAATTTTTTCAAAATAATATCTGCATCCTTTCACTCCTCCCCAGCATAAAAAACATCAAAAGCAACTGCACAGTTAGAACAGAGGCATTGTGGGTTTGTGGTGCTGTTCCAGAAAAGAATAATAGCACAAACACCAGGAATTCTGTTTTCTAATAAAAGCGAATATGCAGCTGGCTCACTATAAAGAATTATTTGATGTACTTATAGGAAGTGTCTGGAGACCATTTGATGCAAAACTGTTGTGCCTCCCACTTGGTAGTTAATTTTAGGAATATGTTCTCTGTGCTCAGCTGAGAACCTGCTTTCAGTTTGCCTCCTCCCCTGAGAGCACGGAGAGAGTTACAGCTCTGAGGATGGAGAAAGGTTCTTTGTCCATCCTACAGGTAGCTGTGATTTTTGGGATGGGTGAGTGTTGCCCAGGGACATTATTCATTAAAACACCAAGGAATCCTTCAAGGGGAAAGGCACCATAGATTAACTTCTGTTAGAATGCTGTCCCCCATCTAAGTGCTCATTTTCTGAGGAGGATTGATAGTGTTTCTCATTACAGTAATCACACTAGATCTCCTAGCCTTATATTCAGGCACTGATGGAAAGGAAACAGCTCAGGAGTGCTTGGAACCTCTTTAGGCAGCTCCCTCTAGGGGGACATGCATTTTCCTTACCATAATGAGGACCATAAAGAAGAGAAATGATGTGGCCTGGTATAGATAGGGAGTCACATTACAGTAACTTTTCACCAGAATTAGAGTAGTTGGAGACTACTATATTACAGCAGTACTTTGTAACTCTGCTACTCTTACGAGCCAACTGTCAACATTTCTGTTATAAACCCCATTTTTCATGAGTTTATAAATCCTCTGGAAGTTCCAGTCAGGGTGAAGCTTACTCTAGAAAGATTAAGGAAGTGACCCTTTGAAAATGAAATAGAAGGGAAAATGGGAAAGAAACCTGAAATCCATGCATTTTCTATTTTGTTTCCTTTACCTTAGTACAGTTGCTTTGGATTTAATACAAGGGACTTAGAAATATAGTTTTGTAAAAAACAGTTCAGTGCTGATAGAGAAGTTATTCCTGTATAGTCAGAATCCAGCCTCAGCTCCAATGAACAGCTTCCAAAGAGCCTCTAAATGTGTGCAGAAGGGGCTGAGTCCTCTGTGAGAGTCTGGTAACAAGAGAAAAAAACTACAAAATACAGCCAAGGCACTGCAAAATGAGATGATGGAGGTGATTCCTCCCTGTGAGGGTGGGCAGGCCCTGGCACAGGGTGCCCAGGGAAGCTGTGGCTGCCCCTGGATCCCTGGCAGTGCCCAAGGCCAGGTTGGACATTGGGTGTTGGAGCAGCCTGGCACAGTGGGAGGGGTCCCTGCCATGGCAGGCAGTTGGAATAAGATGATCTTTCAGGTCTCTTCCAACCCAGACCAGTCTGGGATTCAGTGATTATGAAGTCTGAAGAGAGTCTCACCCTGGCATTAGAGGGCAATCAAGGTGCTGCTTTGCCAACAAGCTGCTGAACAAGTCCTTTAGGCACTGGAGTTTTTGTTGAGCTCTTCCAAGGCCCTGACAGCCAAATTTCCCAAGGGATTGTTAGTACTTAGAGTGAGTGAACAGTGCAAAAATAAAGCTGTGAGTTTTCATCCAAATTTCCAAGCAAATTTATGGCTGTTTCTCATGACCTTTTTGAATAAATCTCTAGAATCATCCTTGTATTCAAACTTTATTAGAATGCCCCTTAAATGCCAAACTTTCATGTTTTGCAAGGTTTCATTTCTATTTGCAGTGTATCTTCTGGAATAATTTGCAGAATCCCAGAATGATTTGGGTTGGAAAGGACCTTAAAGACCATCTAGTTCCAACCCTCTGCCATAGGCAGTGAAAGTGATCCATTATTGATGGATCTTAGAGTTCTTTTCCAACCTTAATGATCCTATGGTTCTCTGATTCAAGGGTGTTGTAATGCAATATGACACATTTAAGTAATCAGCAGTATAATTATAGGAGAAATATAGAAATAAAGAAATGTAGGAAGAAAGGCTACATGTTTAATTCATGTGCAGAATTAAAATGATGGGAAAGGTATCTCCAAGCTGTTCAGCTCTCTTGTGCTGTTGAACATTGCTTTTGCATTTTGGATTCCTGTCTTCCAAGCAGTAACATTTATTTATAAGCAGCAGTGTTGGTGAATGTTGGGATTCACTGAATCAAGCTCCTGGTACCTTTTCACTGAGGCTGAAAAGGCTGATTGGATTTTGTGTCTGCACATCTGACTCTTACAAATCAGAGCTTCCAGTGGAGAATGATAAAACTCCCTGACAGGAGGTGGGAGCCAGGTGGGGGTCAAGCTCTTCTCCCAAATAAAAGTGATAGGACAAGAGAGGCTGGCCAGGAGAGGTTTGGTTTGGATATCTGGAAAAAGACAGACAAAAGGGTTGTCAAGGACTGGCACAGGCTGCCCAGAGAATGCTGGAGTCCCAGAGGGATCCAAAGACATGTAGGTGGCACCTGGGGACATGGGGCAGTGATGGGGGAGCAGCTGCACTTGATGTCTTTTCCATCCTAAAGGATTCTGTGATTCTGTCATTCTTAGATGTGATGTGTGGTGTGATACACCAAGAGCAGTGAGGTCTCACAGAAGATTTCCATTTCTTTCACAACCTTCCACCTTCTGGAACAGGATGATGTTCCTGAAGCCTGGTTTCCCTCAATCTCTGCCTCACGTGAAACATTTCCTTGTGGGCCCATCTGTTTCCCTGAGTGTGCAAACCCCAACAACACCTTCCTTCTGCAGCCATTGCTCTGCCATTCCTGCAACTGAACTTCCCTCATTCCACTGCATCAGGCAGATAATTTCTCTTCATTTTATATTTAATTNTTTTGTAAAAAACAGTTCAGTGCTGATAGAGAAGTTATTCCTGTATAGTCAGAATCCAGCCTCAGCTCCAATGAACAGCTTCCAAAGAGCCTCTAAATGTGTGCAGAAGGGGCTGAGTCCTCTGTGAGAGTCTGGTAACAAGAGAAAAAAACTACAAAATACAGCCAAGGCACTGCAAAATGAGATGATGGAGGTGATTCCTCCCTGTGAGGGTGGGCAGGCCCTGGCACAGGGTGCCCAGAGAAGCTGTGGCTGCCCCTGGATCCCTGGCAGTGCCCAAGGCCAGGTTGGACATTGGGTGTTGGAGCAGCCTGGCACAGTGGGAGGGGTCCCTGCCATGGCAGGCAGTTGGAATAAGATGATCTTTCAGGTCTCTTCCAACCCAGACCAGTCTGGGATTCAGTGATTATGAAGTCTGAAGAGAGTCTCACCCTGGCATTAGAGGGCAATCAAGGTGCTGCTTTGCCAACAAGCTGCTGAACAAGTCCTTTAGGCACTGGAGTTTTTGTTGAGCTCTTCCAAGGCCCTGACAGCCAAATTTCCCAAGGGATTGTTAGTACTTAGAGTGAGTGAACAGTGCAAAAATAAAGCTGTGAGTTTTCATCCAAATTTCCAAGCAAATTTATGGCTGTTTCTCATGACCTTTTTGAATAAATCTCTAGAATCATCCTTGTATTCAAACTTTATTAGAATGCCCCTTAAATGCCAAACTTTCATGTTTTGCAAGGTTTCATTTCTATTTGCAGTGTATCTTCTGGAATAATTTGCAGAATCCCAGAATGATTTGGGTTGGAAAGGACCTTAAAGACCATCTAGTTCCAACCCTCTGCCATAGGCAGTGAAAGTGATCCATTATTGATGGATCTTAGAGTTCTTTTCCAACCTTAATGATCCTATGGTTCTCTGATTCAAGGGTGTTGTAATGCAATATGACACATTTAAGTAATCAGCAGTATAATTATAGGAGAAATATAGAAATAAAGAAATGTAGGAAGAAAGGCTACATGTTTAATTCATGTGCAGAATTAAAATGATGGGAAAGGTATCTCCAAGCTGTTCAGCTCTCTTGTGCTGTTGAACATTGCTTTTGCATTTTGGATTCCTGTCTTCCAAGCAGTAACATTTATTTATAAGCAGCAGTGTTGGTGAATGTTGGGATTCACTGAATCAAGCTCCTGGTACCTTTTCACTGAGGCTGAAAAGGCTGATTGGATTTTGTGTCTGCACATCTGACTCTTACAAATCAGAGCTTCCAGTGGAGAATGATAAAACTCCCTGACAGGAGGTGGGAGCCAGGTGGGGGTCAAGCTCTTCTCCCAAATAAAAGTGATAGGACAAGAGAGGCTGGCCAGGAGAGGTTTGGTTTGGATATCTGGAAAAAGACAGACAAAAGGGTTGTCAAGGACTGGCACAGGCTGCCCAGAGAATGCTGGAGTCCCAGAGGGATCCAAAGACATGTAGGTGGCACCTGGGGACATGGGGCAGTGATGGGGGAGCAGCTGCACTTGATGTCTTTTCCATCCTAAAGGATTCTGTGATTCTGTCATTCTTAGATGTGATGTGTGGTGTGATACACCAAGAGCAGTGAGGTCTCACAGAAGATTTCCATTTCTTTCACAACCTTCCACCTTCTGGAACAGGATGATGTTCCTGAAGCCTGGTTTCCCTCAATCTCTGCCTCACGTGAAACATTTCCTTGTGGGCCCATCTGTTTCCCTGAGTGTGCAAACCCCAACAACACCTTCCTTCTGCAGCCATTGCTCTGCCATTCCTGCAACTGAACTTCCCTCATTCCACTGCATCAGGCAGATAATTTCTCTTCATTTTATATTTAATTAAATTACAGGGAAAATTAATGCAAGGTAAAAAAGAACATGCACCAACAAGAAGAACAATAATTTTCATTGTGCAGTTTTACTCATATTTTATATTGTTGTCTGGCACTCATTGATTGTGCCAGAGATGAATCCTCATCTCACAGTTTTCTCTCCTTATTTTTTATGATTCTCTGTTCTTTCCAGGACAGTAACTAGCAATAATTAATTGCTCAATTTCGTTGCTGGTTATTCAAATAATTACTCACTGTGTATGTGGCAGAACAAATACTCATCATTAGTACATTTAAAAAACTTTCTTGGGGGAGGGGGTGCTCATTGTCAGGATAAACATGAAAAGTCAAAGAGTTCATTTTATTTTATTTTTTACCCCCATCTTGACTTTCAGACAAAAAAAAAAAAAGGACTGTGAAACACAGGGGCAGATTATTTCCTCTGAGAGTTAGGGAGCTAAGGATATTTTATGATTTTCAAAATCAAATTTTCTTGCTTCCATGGTGTTATGACAGCACAAGATAATTGTTACTTGTTATTCAAGGGCCTGAATGTACTTAAAATCTCTTCCCTGGATTTCCTCCTTAAACTAAAACTCTTCTTTTCTGAAACAGCCACTTAAGAATTTCGATTATTGCTGATACCTCACCAATTGAAGCATAATAAAAACCAAAACTGCCATTAGTACAGTAATTTCAGCCTCTATTTCGATAAACATTTTTAATGTTCCAGTTCTGACAAATCAAAACAGCAGTACAGGTGGAAAAAAGCTTTTGATAAAACTCTTGTCTCAAAGGGAGATGTTTTTGAGCAGACTTTTAATCAAATCAGAATCAACAATAATTTTTTTAATGACTTTGTGGTTTGAGTGATATATCAAAGTATGTAAAACAGTAGTAATCTCTGACATGAGTAATAACAATTGCTTTAGGGAGGATAATTTATATTCTTTTGGGGAATGTGTAAATCCAGGTAGAAAAATCTACAGAAAAATGAACCATACAGGTTGTTCTAGCATGTCAGATAATCTGTATGAATGAAGTGCCTGCTTTCAAAGATAATTGCACTTATAAAGAAAAAAATATTACCTTTTTTTTGATTTATAACAGAGTTATAGTCCTTGTTGAATGCTAAGAGCAGACTTATGTCTGTGAGAATATATTTAAAATACCTACTACAATTCTAGGCTGAAATCTTTTGTTTTTGTGTTAGGAGCCTGAGAAACTGGCAAACAAAAGGATTGAAATAAGTTTTATCTTCCTATTTCTGCTGCTTCTGAATGGGGTAACGTTAGCAGAGATGACACCACCTTTAAATGAGTTGGAATTCATTTGGTTCACAAAACCATATGGGAGGATTGACAGCATCTCCAACAGCAGCAGTGAGGGAGGATGTGGCTGCAGCATTGACAGAAGTGACTTTTCAAGTAATGAAGAGGCTCCTGTGATTAAGTTCTCTGAAGCACACCCTGCCAGCCATGGGCACTTACTGGATATTGTCACCCTTCTGTGCCACACAAGAGCTTCCCTTTTTCCAGGAGCAGGATCAATAGGATTAGGGGATTTGTGCTCAAAGCCTGCCTGTGGCTCCTTGTTAAGCAGGTCGTGTGCTTTCTAGCTGCCTCTGACTGGCTTCCTGCACTGTGCCGTGCTATTAATCACCTCAATAATCTTCGTCCAGCCTGCTGGCTTGGGCAGGGCTTTCAGTGGTCTGAAAAATACTGTATTTTAAAAAGAGTCAGAAGTCAGCCTCCGAAACTCATGTTTGGAATTTTAAATAGCCTGTTCCTCAGGATTTCTGAGTCCTCTTCAACTCTCCTAGAAGCTGGAAATGCTAGCAATCGCTTATTTGCTTATTATAATAAATGGACTGCAGGAGTTCTGCTGAGGACCTGCTGCCTCTGGGTTTGCAGAGCCAGAGGAATGACCCAGGCAAGGAATTGGCTTTGCTGGGTCCTGGCAGGTCCTCCAACACCCATCCCATCTGACACTCCTTAGGTAAGCCAGGTGTGCTTTGCCCATGGTTTGCATCAGCTGGAAAAGCCTGACTTGTGTGCTTCAGTTTAATGGGCTCCACTGAAGTGTGGAGCTCAAAGTTACCTCTGCTCCTTCTTGCTGCTGGGACAGTGGGCTGGGACAAAGCCACAACAAAAAGAGCTGATTATGGAGGAAGCTGAGGAGTCAAGTCCTTTGCAGAGCCCTGCATGAGGCACATAAAATGCCAGCTTTGAATGATGGCACATTCACTGCCCCATTCAAGAGCAAACTGCTGCTTATCCTCTGCACTTTAATCTGATTTATAACCCCTGTTCCACGTGTGCCTGTTCCTAGGGAGAGGCTGCTGAGGCACACAGCCCCATCACCCTGCACATCAGTGGGCATGTGGAAGGACAGAGGGGCCAGCTAAACCTGGAGCTGGACACACAGGGACAGCCCCTACACAGAGGCAAAGAGAGGGAAAAGGGAATTTTGTTACTTGAGAGGCAAATTTTCCAAAGGTTTCCTATTGAGGAGTTGAGAGAAGAAGATGCAGATTACCTGTAGCTTTGCAAGTGAGTGGCTCATTACAGAGCTAATTAGATGAAGTGCTTGATCAGTGATGGGTAAAATATGTCAGAACCTATCTGAGCATTGCTTTAGGAATTGTCTTATCCTTCTGCTACAATGGAAAAGAAATAGACTCCAGAGCAGAACAAGCTGTTTCTCAGGAGAATTTGGCTTAAGAAGTTCACTATTAAGGACAGAAATTTAACTCAAGTTTATTGTTTTCGAGCTGCATTAGTGGATGTGATTCAAGCTTTCTCATGCTAATCATGGAAAGGAAAAAGCACATAAAGGAGCCCAGGAGGACAAGGACTGCCCAGGACAGTTTTGTTGAAATTAGTGTGTGTAGATTTGAATATTTGTGACTTGAACAGAGACAGGTAGGTAATAGTGGTTGAAATTACAAAAGGAATGGACATTGGTGCTAGCTCAGTGAAAATAAATGTACTGGAAAAACTGGGCATGAGAAAAATCCTGGGTATATGTACATCCTCAGCTGTTTTACTGAGGACAAAAGGACAGAGGAGCCATTGAGGGGAGCCAGTTATCTGTCTGCTGAAGGATTAAACTTTCCTGATGTTCCTACTCAAGCAAACTGCAATGACTTCTGCAGTGATACTGTTCAACTACAAAAATGGTCAGCTAAAGGGAGGAAAAAACATTTTTCCTAAAATTGTCATACAGACATTCAATTAGAATATTTAAGGTTACTTTTTAAAGGACACTATCAACCACTTGGAAATGTGAGACCATTTTGGAAAAAAAAAAAAAATTTTATATTCACAATCAAGTACAAATATTCATCCAGAGATTGACACAGTATTCTGTGTGATTGCAAATACAGATTGAAAATACTTTTCTAATTAATTCTGTGTTAGTTACCTGATGCCCAAGTTGAATGGATGACTTCAGTTGTGCTACAACACCAGCAGTGGTGGTCAAATTTAAATTTAGCCCCATGAGAAAAGTAATATTGATTGGAAGGTGTGAACAGGCAGTAACACTGATAATAATCAGGTATTTTAAAAGTGATTATTATCTTTGATTAGGAAAAAAAATTAATTTGGTATAAATATTGGAGAAAAAGCAGAACTGGTGGAGTACATGTATGGCCTGACCATACATCATTCAAAATCCGTTCCTAGGTCCTGATGTGAATAAGCAGAGAAATAAAATTTCACTGTAGAAATTAGAGGAAAAATAAGGAGAATATTCATTTTTTATATTTAAGAGTACCAGCTAAGAAATTTTGAGTCATAGCCAAATTTAACAGCTATTATAGTAAGAAAGTCTGTGGAACTTATTTGATTATGGATCATCTGGATGCATTTATCAAAGAGAAATGGCTGCAAAATATTTTATAAATTCCTCTTTTGAAGAGCATTGAATGGGAAATCCCTCACTGTAATTTACCAGGGCATTTACAAAATCACTTTATATATACAATAAAAATATTCCAAAGATTATTTAATTCACCTCAAAAATACAAAAGGCTAATCAGTGAGATCACTAAGTTATAAATTATGAGCAGCTCTGAATCCCAGTGACAGAGGGCAAATATGAATGGGAGGATTTGGGGAATTAGGGGGTTTAAATGCAGGTGCACCAAAGATCAGGTTCCCTGATTTCCATTATAAACGATTTGAAAGAAGAAATATGTTGTAAAGCAAAGAAATAATAAGAATAAAGAAATAATAAGAATAAAGAGATAATAAGAATAAGATGAGGAAAACAAATCCTAGGCAGGGCAGTCAATACAAAGGGCAGGACAGTAACAAGAACCTACCAGAGAGGAGATTATGTCCTACATTATTAATTAATAAAGTTGAAAAATTTGATGTTTTAATTGAAAGAAGCCTGGAAAAATTCAGGTGACAGTGTAAAAAGGAAACTTAATACGAATGTCTGTAAAACTTCTGTGGAAATGTAAAAAAAAACCCAAACATTTCTGTGAATTTTTATTTTCTGCCTAATGGTTTTTTTAGTTCCTAATCAGAAAATAACTCTTCTTTTTGAACTATAGTATCCATCTAAAATAGGGGAATGTTTGAAGGGTGTGAATCAAAACTGGGATTTTTATTCTCTAAATTTGAAAACCCATTTTCTGAGTTATGGCTGCTGCATTACAGTCTAAATAACAAAACTAATTCAGAAATGAAAAATAGATCTCATCTGAGTATAGATTTTTTCCTGGCATTAATCTTTATTTAGTTTATTAATATTTTTTTACAGAAATAAATATCATTACACTTCTGAGAAATACTATTTATGTTATTGTGGAAAGGGAGTTAAAAGTAATAAATCGATAGAAGATAAACTAAATCAAAAAAATGAAAAATCCTTCTCAAAGTGAAAGTAAAATGTAATAGCACCAAATTTCTTTATTCTTAGGTATTTTCTCTGAGTTGAAGTTACTAATCCTTACACACATGTAACAAAAGGGAGAGATGTGGTTCAAATACTTGTTTGAAGCCAATAATTTACAGAAGTTTGCAGTGCCACTTGCTTGGTAAATCCAAACA
>VZRX01022256.1:1454-11889 GCA_013398075.1 Notiomystis cincta | reverse complement strand
ACAAAGTCTGAGCCTTTCACAGCTGGACCTAAAATTCAGTGCAAACTTCTGATGTTGACTTGTGCAGCCATGGCTGTTCAGAAGCAACCAGTGAGGTACCAAAAAATTCCTTTGGCTGGTGCTGTTTAGTTACAAACAACAGGAGCAACACCAGGCAGCTAAACCAGCCCTCTGTGCTGTTAAATAAACTCTGTACTTCCTCAGGTGAAAATAAAACACCCCAAAATCACTCCCACCCCTCTTCCCCTGAAGTTTCCTACCTTCTTAACACATGGTGTTGCCCCAGTTGGTTTTTCCCAGTTCTTAATAACTCGGGAGAAGAGGAATCTTCGTTTGGAACAGCACTAAGCAAACATCCCACTCTTATAAACTCACCCTGTGGAGGAGCTGGAATTTTCTTTTAAGCCCTGATTAAAACATAAGCTTACATATTTCACCCTGCAAATAATCAGGTTTATACTGCTGAGGAAAACACGATGAGCAGGTTTTGTTATCCGTTCTCGCTCATCCATGCATTTAAGAGGGAAGACAAGAAGAGCCTGTTCTCCATCCCAGGGACTTACGTGCAGCTCTTCCCTCTCTGTGCTTCAGGAGCACCAGCACAGCTCGTGGAGATGATCCCTGGTGGCTCACAGGAGCTGAGGAGTGGCACCATCACCCCCTTGGACAGACGGGAGATGCTCCGTGTTCTTCTCCCAGGGAAATCCCTGGCAGGCAGGGAAGTGCTCAGCCCATCCTAGGGCTGAGTGAGGAGCTGATCCTGCCTCGGCATCGGCTGCTTTCCTACAGGCTCAGAGCTCTGACCTGGATCCCTTGGAGGTGCCATGGATCCCTGGAGGTGCCAGGGATCCTTGGAGGCGCCAGGGATGCCCTGGAGGTGCCAGGGATGCCCTGGAGGCGCCTCCAGGAGGTGCCGCGCAGGACGAGCCCGGCAGCCCGCAGAGGGCAGAGTTCAAGGAGACCTCCAGAGCAGGAATTCCAAACGCACCTTCCCCACCTCGGAAGGCTCCGGGCAGGTCCTTGGCCGAGGAGGAGCCTGGTGTCAGCGCCCAACTGGGAGGACATGACCCAAGCTGTCTAAATTTGCCACGGCCGGGGAGGTGTCGGAAACCAGAGCGTGCCTGCTCCGGGCACGACACAATGCTGGAAAAAGGAGCATCGGGTTCAGCTGATTGTTTACAGTCTCCTAGAGACCAGGGGCTGGGAGTGTTGCAGGGATGGGCACTGGAATGGAGATGAAAGTGCAGCGGGGCACGACTGGCTGAGAAGGGGTCACTTCGGTCTAATATCCATGATTAATTCCCTTTTTCCCTACAGCAGTGTGGGTTACGGCAGGGATTCAGCTGCAGGAGCAGACCAGGATGGGTAATTAATTTTCCTGTCCCTCAAACCCAACACCAGAGCCGCTGGGTTTTTGGTAACATGAACTTGGAGGGATGTAGCTAAACTAAGGAAGAAAGTCATATTAAAAGAATGTACCTGAAAATATTTTACCTCCGGTTTTTCTTGTTCCTTTCTCCTGCTGTGCTCCCCTACAAGGAGTCAGTTCCCTTTTCAGGAGTGTGTGCTGAGCTGGCTGCAGCCTTTGGGGTCGCCTTATCCCTCTCAGACCCTAAAAAGGCACGTGTCAACTGCACCTGGAAAATATCTGGAAACTGTGGCCAAAATAGGGATGGAACAAGGAAGAGGCTCGTCTTTCTCTGTGTTAATCACAGAATGATCTGAGTCTGAAGGGACCTTGAATATCATCTTATTCCAATCTCCTGACGTGGACAGAGAACTTTCCACTACCCCAGGTTGCTCCAAGCTGGCCTTGGACAATTCCAGGGATCCAGGGGCAGCCACCTTTCAGCCCCTTCCCGATGGCTGAAAACCAGTGAGCTGCAAAACGCTCCTGTGAATACTTTTGGGGGGATTTTTGGCGGCACAGGAGACAGCCCGGTGCTTTCCCCAGACCCCACTAGATGTCAGTGTGCTCTGCGGGTGCGGGCCCCGAGCGCCGGGCTGGGCTGAGGGAGATGCTCCGGGGCTGAGCTCCCCTGGGCCAAACTGCTCCGGTGCTCAGGGAGAGAAAGGTGGGATGTTGTTGTTGTTGTTGTTTGTATCGAGCCTTTGGGAATCACAGAATTTTCAAGGTGGAGGAGACCTTTGGGACCACCCAGTGCCACCCCAGCCCTACCAGCATCACCCCAAACCCTGTCCCCAAGGGCCACATCCAGACTGCTCCTGAACACTCCCAGAGGCAGAGACTCCAAACCTCCCTGGGCAGCTCATCCCAAGGCCTCACCACTTTTCCAGGGAATTTTCTGTCCCAATCTCCACTCTGCCCCTCCCCTGGTGCAATTTGAGGCCATTTCCTCTCCTCCTTTCCCTGCCCCTCCTGTCAGGGACTTGTGCAGAGCCACAAGGTCCCCCCGAGCCTCCTTTTCTCCCCCAAACACCCCCAAAACCCTCAGCTGCTCCTCCCAGGATATGTTTTCCAGCCCCTTCCCAGCTCTGTTCCCTTCCCTAGATGCTCTCCAGCCCCTCAATGTCCTTTTTGAAATGAGGAACCCAAAACTGGACACAGGACTTGAGTGTGGCCTCACCTGTGCCAAGTACAGCAGGAAAGGGCACTCTGATGGATGAGCACAGATTTGGGGATGCCCTTGGGTGGTTGAGTCTCACAGATGGACAACCCTTCCCAAAGAAATGGGTTTGGAACCCTAAACTGCCCTGGGAATGTTGCAGACACCAATATCTGAACTGGAATCTTGTTTGTTCACCACCAGGCCACATCACCAAGGAGCTTTTATTAAATGACTGTCCCAGTATTGTTCTTGAATTGGAGGCTGTAAAATTCCCCTCTGTTTTGTGAGTGTTGTCACTGGCAGGGCTCCTTTGGGAATTGCCAAGCCTTCCACAGGCAGATCCTTGCAGCAGAATAAGCTCCCCATCCCTGCCTCCCTGGGAAGGTCGGGGAGGTTTCTGCCTGATGCCTTTGGTGCAGATCATTCCAAAGTGAAGAACTGGGCCAGCATTGGATCCAGATGTGGTTTCAGACCCTCCCTGACCCTCCCTGTCCGTGCTCACA
This sequence comes from Notiomystis cincta, assembly GCA_013398075.1. NCBI lineage: Eukaryota > Metazoa > Chordata > Aves > Passeriformes > Notiomystidae > Notiomystis > Notiomystis cincta. Next base: position 8,816 of record VZRX01022256.1, on the reverse strand, counting down.
CATGTTGGAAGTTTCCTCATCCCATGTTCTGGGCCTGCCTCAATTGCAGACATTTCACTCTTGATTTATTTTTTTAAAAAAACCAAAAAATCCCACTGCCACTATATCAATCCTTGGCAGATCTATAAAAATCGTTATGCTGTTTCAAGGGACTGGCTCTCAAATAATATTAATATTCCTGAGGTTTGATATTTAACAAAAAAATTCTGGGTCAAACCATTGCAGGTGACAAGGCAAGAGAGGATCCCTCCTTCTGATGTCTGATGTACATCTGATCTGGAAGTTTGGCAGAGCCTTCCCAAAGCCTGGATGAGGATTTGAGTCAAGTGTTTGAGCATTTTTCTCTTTTATTTATTCTGTGCTGGATGCACGGGGCCAGCCTGAGATGCTCTCTGAGGGAAGAGCTGTGCTGTTCAATGTAAAGCAGATTAGGGGATGTAAATTCAAACTGAAATGCAGCAACAGGGGAAGCAGAATATCCACTCTATTGATCTCATCTCTACAGAAAATATGAGGGGAAAATTCCTGAGCTGACCAGGCTTTTGGACTGTGCAAGGTCTCCCCAAGGTGAGGATGCACTGGGACCCTAAATAGTGTCTCTGAATTAGGATTTAGAACATCCTTCTGTTTCAGCAAACAGGAGAGGTGTGTGATCAGCTATTTCTACAACCACTCAGTGTCCTGTGCTCTGAAATGTACAGGATATTTAGAAATTATTAATTATTTAATGTATCTCAATAAAATTATTCCTCCCACAGAAACATTCTTCTGTCCAGCAGAAGATTGACATGGACTTTTTTTTTTTTGAACTTTGAAGCCTTTTCACAGAATCCCAGGATCACTGAGGTTGGAAAAGCCATCCCAGTCCAATCTGTGCCAAATCCCCACCTTGTCTCCATCCCTGCCACATCCAGGCCTTCCTGGGACACTTCCTGGGATGGTTTGGCCACAGGAAAGTGCCCTCATGGTGCTGTACAATTCCTAAACCACAACATTTCTCATTCTTGGTGTTGCCCTGACATAATTTTTCTTTTGAGGGTGGATTTTCCTTTGAAGAGAATCCTACAAACTCTGCAGGCTGCAGGTGTTGAACCCACAGCAGATACTGAAATGTTTCTGAGTAATTAGAATAATAAATCATAATTGTTGGTGAGGTCAGGAGGGGACAAAGTCAAGCAGGAGAAAGAGTTTTGGGGTGGGTGAAAGGACAAAGTGTTTGTGACCAAGGAGAATCCTCTGCTCATACTCACAGACCCTGCTGAGGGGTCACAGCTCAGCTGATTTCTCATTAATTGAAGGTGAGATGTTCTGCTCCTGAGAACAGATCCCAAGGATGGAGGATAGAATGGAGAAGGGAAGGATTTCACAGCCCTGCACAGTCAGGGGTGGGCAGAAGCTCCTCCAATGGCTCCAACACAAATATCTGGATTCTGAAGCAAGGAACTTTCTCTGGAACTCTTCATCCTGCACCTCTGAGGGCAGAACTTGAGGAAGGGAGTTTCTCCTGGAAGAACCCAGACCTTGCAGGAGAGCAGGACTCTCCCATGGAATGCTGAGTTTGTCTGGCATTTTAATGAAAGCTCAGAAAAGTGGGAATCAGCTGAAACCAAGAGGGCCACGTCCTGCTCCTGCCAACCATCACTGCAAGTAGTTCAAAAAGGTGTGAAAAACTCTTCTTTTCATGAATCCCAAGGATTCCCTGAATTCTCACACCTTTGTAGACAAAACCAGAAGAGGGAGGGTGTGTTTTGTTTGGAGATTTTTAAGGCTGGATTTTTAAAATCCTGTTATAAAGCAGGGAAGTTCAATGAGGTTTGTGGCACAGAGGTTTGAATTTCAGATAATGAGGAGTGGAATATCTGCATTCACTCCAAGGTGCCTCTTTTGCTTTAGAACAACCAAAACAGCCTTCACAGGTGTCTCATCATTGATTCCTTCCAAATCCTTTTGGGTTTTTCTTCAAGTATTTCTTGTACACAAGTTTTAATTTTAAAATTAAAAATGCTGGGTTCTTCTAGGTTTTAACTATGCTTCCCCACAATATTTATTTATTGGTAACAAAGGTGAGGAGATGTTTTCTTTTCTCATGGTGTCAGACTTAACCCCATCATTTGGTTGGAAAAGATCTCTAAGATCATAAAGTCCTACCTTTGACCTTTTATTTTAAAGAAAAATCCATTTTCTTTTCCTAATGGGAGCAGAGCACCATTCTGCCTTGGATGGGAATATCTGACTGCTGGCTTTGCTACAGAGAATAAATTCCTAAAAAATGGCACTTTGAAGAATACGGAGGAACATCATTTGCAGCTGAATTCTCCAGGTTCCCTGTGGACCCTTCAGACCCTGGGAGTGCTGTGAGGTCTCCACACGACCTTCTCCAGGCTGAGTAGCTCCAAATTTCTCATCCTGTCTCCACAGGGATGCTCCAGTCTCCTTAACTTCCTGGCCCTTTGGGGTCACATGTTCTGTGTCCCCTCCCAGTCTCCCACTCACTCCCAGGTTCTGCCAGTGGGGCAGAATGAAAACCCAAAAAGCCCTTGGCTCTGTGAAAGCCCTGCTCAGCAAGGACCCAAAAATTTCTGTATGAACCACCTGTGTCCAGCACAAATCTGAAACACAGCTCCATCCCAGTGTGCTGGTTTGCCCTGGCCTGGTTTGTGGTACGAGAGGGGCACAGAGATGCTCCTGTGAGAAGCTGCTGGAAGCTTCCCCCATGTCCAGCAGAGCCAATGGCTGCTGGCTCTGGAGATGGACAGGGGGATGGACATGGGGATGGACAGGGGGATGGACAGGGGGATGGAGATGCTGCTGGCCAGGACTGGGCCAGGGAGAGAGACTGGGAAAGCCTCTGTGCTGGAGATTGGAAAAGGGAATCCAAACAAAGTCAGGGGGTTTGGCTGCTGCTCAGGGAAGAGGAGGAGGGGAGAACATGGCAGGGAAACAACCTGGAGACACCAAGGGCAGGGGGGAAGGAGGGGCAGGAGGTGCTCCAGGAGCTGGAGCTGAGATTGCTCTGCAGGCCCTGGGGAGACCCTGGTGAGGCAGCTGAGCCCCTGCAGCCCCTGGGGATCCCCAGGGAGTGCAGAGATCCAGCCCCAGCCCCTGGGGATCCCCAGGGAGTGCAGAGATCCAGCCCCAGCCCCTGGGGATCCCCAGGGGATGCAGAGATCCAGCCCCAGCCCCTGGGGATCCCCAGGGATGCAGAGATCCAGCCCCAGCCCCTGGGGATCCCCAGGGAGTGCAGAGATCCAGCCCCAGCCCCTGGGGATCCCCGGGGGATGCAGAGATCCAGCCCCAGCCCCTGGAGGAGGTGCCCAGGCCGGAGCTGGGGGTGCCTGCAGGAGCTGGGATCCAGGGGCAGCCCCGGAGCAGAGAGAGGGCCCTGCTGCCAGGCTGGAGCAGCCTGGCCTGGCAGCGCTGCCCCCCGGGCAAGGACAGCCCCAGGCCCCAGGCAGCCCTTGGGGAGGGCTCTGTGCCCTGGGCCAGTTCAGCTGCAGCAGGGGTGCTTTGGCTGCTGCCCTGAGAGCGGCCCCAGGCCGCAGAGGCTCCCACAGAAGTGTCTCCCGTGGCAGGGACCCCACGGGCTCACAGGGAAGGGCTCCTCTGCCAGGGCAGGGGAAGAAACTCTCGGGGATGAAGTGAGCAAACCCCCCTGCCCCGTGTGCCTGAGCTGGGGCTGGGAAGGGGGGAGGGGCTGGGGGCAGAAGGGGTTTGAAGGGCTCCTTTCACTTCTCATTGTCCTCCTCTGACTGTGGCAGCAATAAATTCACTTTGCAACTCAAGCTGAGCCTGCTTTGCCCTTTCAGGGTTTCTCCTGGTCCTTATCTTACTCGTGAAACATTCCTTAATTTCTTTCCCCCTCTTTTTCCTTCTCTGCCCAGCTGTGCCAGGGGAGGGTGAGCGAGTGACTCTCGTGGTGCCTGAGGCTGGGCCAGAGTCAAACCACAGCACTCAACCACTGGGAAAAACTGAACTTCACCCCATCCAAAAGCAGCAGAGATGGTAATAATTACAATTATGAGTTTTGGGTGCAGCACAGACTGCGGTTCATATTTAGCCATTGGTAACTAAGACACTGAACTGGCAGACTGACAATTAGCAAAATGAATTTTGTATCACTATGATTTGCCTCAGGGCTTGAAAACCAGGAAGAAATTTGTAGGTGAAGATCTTATATATTTTTTTAAGTAATTCAATAACTCCTTGCAGGTTATGTGAAAAGTAAAACCAAGACTTTGTGCTTTTCTTTCAGAGTGGTGCCCAGGCAATAAAAGTTGTTTTATCACCAGTCCCAGAAGTCAGTGTGCCTGTTGCGGTTGGCAGTGCCTGTTGAACACAATCAGTCAGGCTCTATCACCCAGAAACTTGAGACAACAAGGTTGGTCCTGGTCGCAGTTTCAGCAGATACCAATCTGGTTATGGGCTGGATCAGGATTGTGCAGGAGTCCCCTCGGCACAATAATTTCTGTAGGCAAAAATCCAGTTCTTGTTTGGGTTATTGGATCATTTGGGAGGGGAGTCCCAGCTTTATCATCTTCCACAAAGGGATACAAGATCATGCTGTAATCATTGTATCCCTGGGTCTGAGATTCCTGGAGTCACAGAATGCTTTGGGCTGGAAGGGATTAAAGTTATTTATCCCTCTGCCATGGGCAGGAACACTTTCCAATGGCCCAGGTTGCTCCAAGCCCCATCCAACTTGTCCAATTTTTGTGGATCTTGCACAGAAATTTGCCAGTTTGGAGGACAAGCGTGGATAAGGATTGCTGAGGATGAAGGAAGTGAGGGAGCAAAAGTAGCTGCAGCATCAGCCTGGGATCTGATTCCTGCTTTTCATCAATCCCTGAGCCAGTGGAGGAGAAGTCACAAAAAGAAAACATCTCTTGGAGGCACAGCCAATAATCCTCACATTACATGCTGAAATCGAGCCTGTTTTATTGTGATCCTAATCTCAGCCTCTGCTTCCACATCCAAACAGGTCTGGATGGAGGACAAATTCCCTCTCCATCCCAAGGAATGCAGCAGGTACAGAGCCTGAGCCTGCTGCAGCTGCTTTAACCTATTATCTTCACTTTTTGGTCCTTCTAAAAAAATATTTTAGCCTTTGAGCCTCAACCTGGGCAGATTTTCAGCCTGTCTGAAGGTTCCTCAGAGGGTCCCTCCTTTGCAAAGACCATGTTACAAACATTAAATCTGTAATTATAGACAAAATTAGACTTTGCTGGGCACGAGGCCTATCTCTAAATCAAACTGGCGTGAGGCAGGGTGGTGTTACTGGAACAGGCTCAAAATCAAGTTATGAACCATGACTTGGCTCAAATTCTCCCCCTAGTCCTCAGTCATTAGGTTTGATATATACAGGAATTTTGCAGGGACACACTGGAATTTCCAATTTATTTTTGATCAAAGTCTCCATAGAACGGGACAGGAAAGTTTGGGCAGTTCAGAGGCAAGTCCTGTTATCACTGAGATCTCTTTCAGGTTCGTAAATACAACAATTTCAATTAAATTGGCTGATAAATTAGGGAACAGGAATTCAAACCTTCCTGGTAGATCAGACTGACACTTAATTAGGGTGCAGCTACTTCAGTGATCTCCTGATCATTGCCACTTACCACGCTTTGGCTCAGAGCACAGAGCAGGCTCTGAGCACTCAAACTGGGCTCCTTTTGGGTTAAATAAAACCAGACAATGTCCCAGTGTTGCTCTTAATTCTCCCCAATTATTTCTACGTCTTCAGCCCACAGACTAAAACCAGCCTGAAGTCAAGCCCCTTGAACATCTGTCATCCTCACATCAGATACTCAACACTGGTTTTTCACTCTATAAATCCACTTTTATCGGGCCTCGTGCTCGCTGATGCAGATTCAGCCTTAAATTCCCAGTTTGTTTGACAAAAATCACTTGGAGAACGTTTCTGAGAGGTCCTCAGGCTCCACAGTGAAGCTGTTGGATCCATCCCCCTGTGTGAGCATTTTGGATTGAAAAGCTGTCTTTAAAACCCTTGTGCTGTCAGAATTTGCCAGAGGTTGCAGGAAGCACATCTGAAGTTGGAGTGTGGGATTTGCAAGTTGTCTCCTTTGACGTTTGATAACAAATTAACATCCAACGATTCCTGCTCTGCCAGTGGCGCCTGAGCAGCACCACGGGATCTGAGGATGTAAACAAAGCTGAAAGGCTTGGATAGAAGGGATGAAAATCCAAAAATAGAGGCTGTGTGAGCTGAGTGGTCACCTCTGAATATTCAACCAGGGGCTTTCTAAAACTTCTGGCGTTCCTGTAGCACTGAAATTATCAAAGAGAGAATTCGTCATAACATCCAAATCCTCTTGGATGGATGGGAAAAGACAGAGAGGGAGAGGAGCAGGGACAAAAATGAGGGAGAAGACTTGTTAAAGTGAAGAAAACTGGGACAAAATAGTCCTGGAATCACAGAATCAGAACTTCCTCCCAAGGGGAGGTGGAGAAACACTCTGGAAACAGGGTCAGGACCCAGGAAATGGCTGGAGCTGGGGAAGGAGGGATTTAGGTTGGATTTTAGGGAAAGGTTCTTCCCCCAGAGGCTGCTGGCACTGCCCAGGCTCCCCAGGGAATGGGAATATTCCCAAGGCTGCCAGAGCTGCAGGAGCCTTTGGGCAGCGCTGCCAGGGATGGACAGGCTGGGATTGTTGGGGGGTCTGTGCAGACCTTGGACTGGGTGATCCCTGTGGGTCCTTCCCACTCAGGATATTCCATAATTCCATGATTTTTTGAGAAATAGAGCCTGGATGTACGTTTGCCTTCAGGAGATGAGTCTTTGGCTGGTCTCCATAAAAGCTGCTGAACCAAATCTTTTTCTTTCAGGAGTAATAAAAAGATGCCTTTAATTTGGTGAAAACTTGCTTTCAGCTACTTGTCTGCTACACAAACTCAGTTCAGATTCAAAAAACGAAAAAGAGAGGAAAAACTCTTTGTTTTTCCACAGGTTCTCATTAAAGCAACTCCAACAATTACTCCTGGAATTGTGTGAAGCCTGGCTGTTCCTCCCAGCTGTGATAATGCCACAGACATGGACCACCCCGCCAGCCTGTCAACTTTAAAATATTACTCCTGGAATAATGAAAAATTGCCAGTTTCTCACTGTGGCTTCATGATTTATGTGCAGTTCCTCAGAGATTGATCAGTTGGTTTGTTTCCTTACCTGGAATGAGTGATGAATATTTTAAAAAACACTTAGTGTTGGATCTGGTGCAAATGAGATAATTTTACAGTGACTTGTTTAGTTGTTTCCAGAATAATTGGGCATTATTACCTGCCCACCATGCGTGAACTATGGGTCTCTGGAGGGGCTAAATGCCTTCAGTGGGTATTTCCTTAATATTT
>VZRX01022255.1:55162-70582 GCA_013398075.1 Notiomystis cincta | reverse complement strand
ACATATTGAGAAGTTCTCCACATAGTAACAAAATTACCAGATTCTGAACTATGATTTGGCCACAGGAATAAACTTTTATCAACACCTAATTAATTTTGTGATCTTCCCCACTCCCCAAGTTCCTGAACAACTCTCTGAAATATTTTCACAGAGGTTATTTTTTGTTCAGAGAGGAAAATGGTTCATTATTCATCACTTCAATGTTCTGCCACAACTGGCTAAACCTTGAAGTTGCACAAGTGTAAAACTGGAGTAAAGTGGTGATAAATCATTTTGTTTCTGCTGGGGATGTGAACCAGTGAGTTACTGCTTTAGTCCCTCTGGAGCTGATCCTTGGGTAACTGTTGAACTACCTGAACAAAATTCTACTTTTATTAAACCATCCTGCAAAGTTTTATATTTTTATATAGAAAACTTCCAATCCTTTAGGCTAAAACTCACTACTGAATAGGAAAACATTTCTACAAGGCATAAACCTACTGGATTTGCTGTTTATCAGAAATACAATATTTTTCTGTTCAAGTGCTGTGTTAGTGTCAAACTGTTCTGAAACACCAGGAAAGAATATCTTGGTATTAAAACTCCTCTATAGTTGTATATCTGTGTAGCTACAGCATTGACTAAAAATGTTAAATGAGGAAAAAAAAAATCAGATTTTTTTCAACAAAACCAGTTGTGTTGGCAAAACTGCTCAGAACCTGAGCAAGAGTTTCAGTTGAAGTAAAAACAGATTTGAAGACACAAAACAGAAGATCTCCAAATAAAAATAAAATATTTTCAGGAAGCAATGAGCTGCTTATTGGCTCTTGAAATTATTCAAAATACATTGTGAGCTCCAAAGTTTTAAAAAGAGGCAAAACCATCAAGTTTTTATGTATTACTGAGAGCCACCTCAGAGCTAAATGTGTAATCAAAATGCCCAAACCAGTATCCCCCAGCCAGTGATGGTGGTGAGGGAGAGAAGCAGAGGAGGGCAGAACAGGAAACCATTTTTGCCATGGAAAAATGAAGTTTGTGCAGCTTCCACTGGAGGTACAGGAGTTGTCCTTCCCAAATCTGGGAACAACAGGGGTTGTTTGGGATGTCCAGCTCTGTGCCTGAGCAGGTGGTGGCTGATGTGGCTAAACAAGGGGAATGACCCAGCAGGAGACTGGGGAAAATGATCTCAGGGCACTGAAACAAGCAGGGGTGGGATTGCGAGGGCTGAGGTGGAATTTGGTTCAGAGGGATGTGGTGGTGCCCAGGTGAGTCTTTCTCCACTCTCTGATGTGAGACCTCTCCTGTTTGCCCTCCAGCACAGCACTTGAGAGGCACAGGAGGATGGCCTTCTGGTGCCTGATATGCATCTACTGCTCTTCTGCTCTGGCTGACCCCAAATCAACCATCACACCTGAGGGCAGCAGCAGGAATGCTCCTTGGGCTGTTTGCTCAGCAGGACTGGCTGCAGGATGTTGCCAGAGTCCACAGTGCTCCCCTCACAGCTTCTCTCAGCCATGATTTGCCAGGCTGAGACATCCTGATGCTGTCACAGCCTTTCCTTGAGCTAGATTTACAAAAAAAAACCAGTTTTCTCCTGTTACCCTGAGGCAGTGCTAGCCAGACACTCCCCTTCTTCATGGTTTTGTTCACACCACTCCCAGCTCTGCACCAGCTCCTGTGTCCTGACCTGTTCTGGTTTTGCCAAGCTAAAAATGCACCACAGGTTCATTGTTTCTGACCTTCCTGTTGCTGAGGTCCCTTCACAAGACCAGCCCACACGTGGGTAGATCGTGTTGAATATGGTGGCACATAATTTTCAGACACCACTGGAGTTTTGTGATGCCTCAACCCAAACACCTCTTTCTATTCCAAAGAGAAATAGCCAAATGAAAGAAATAAAAGTAATTTGAGGGAAATTTGCATTAGTAAAGTTCATTACTGAGATTACAGATGGTAAACAGGCTTGAGTGTTGTTGGGCAGGTGAGTTTGCATGTCCTGTGCAAGCCTTTCAAATTAATTGAACCACCCTGAATCTAAGCTGGCTATTCATATTTTTATTTCACAACTTCATTTTTTTTTTCTGTTTTAAACCAGGCATTTCTGACTTCAGTAGTATTTACTGTTTATTTATAAACATTCACTTGATGTTTGTTTAAAGGCCATTACCTTGGCATCAGAAAGTTGAGTCTCATCTGGGGCTTCCAGATCATTAACCTCAAAACTTCTGTCTCACACCTGAAACTGCTGTCCCTTAGCAGGGCATCAGCATTCCAAATGTAATTGAGTTCTCTGCTTTTACATATATTTCTTGGCTGAGTCATGTTTACAAGTGCTTTTCATCTTGAAAACTTTCCAGTTGTTCAGAATTAGCCAATTTGACATGGAATTCAGAAAATGAATGGAGGTAGAGCCTGGTGCTGCCTGCATAAAGGTGCACCTGTGTGGAAGTTTACCTGCCATCACCTGGCATCCCCAAATATTCCTCTTCCATTGTATGCTCTCACAAAAGTAGGTTGTCTCTTGTAACACAGTCTCCATTGTCCCCTGGAGCAAACGTGACTGCCTTAATATAGGTGAAGAAAAGAGGAAGAAAGGAGAAATCAGATTGTTTGTCTGAGCAATTTCACCCAAACATTCAGCTGGTGGAAGCAGAAATGTAAGAGCCACAGCTGTAGGGGTTTTGGTGTTTTTCTTGAGGGGGCTCACAACCTTGGCAGGAGCACCCTGGAATGGCTTTTGGAGTCCAGTGCCCCCCTTGTGTGGTGTCTAATTCAGGTAATTCACCCACCCCAGGTTTAGGTCTGTCCTGTCTGGCAGAGGAGACCTCAGAGTGCTGCAGGACACACCTCAGTGGGCTTCTGGTAGCTCATCTGGGGATTTCCATACTTCTGTGCATTAATTTGTACATTAATTATTGACTTCAATGCTGCTTGTGTCAAAACATCATCGAACTACAAAACTCCAGATGAATAATGGAGATTGTTTATAAACTATGACAAGATCTGTAGTCTTGAAAGCATGGTGCTCTTCATACTTAAGGCTCTACAGAGTAGAAGTTAATTAAGGACAGGAGAGTAATGGCATAATCAGGGTGCTCAGTCTTTAATATAACTTCTTGCAGACATTATTAACATATCAGTTCCTCAGTTGTGTTATTGTGGATCTTTTAGTGGAAAAGAATTTGCAAGTCTGATATGAGAAGGTGGATTGTTGGGTATTGTTCTGTTTTGTTTTGATGGGGTTTATTTTCCAAAGATAGTTTTGCACTATGCAAAATTAATTTTCAGTGAGCCAAGGAAGTAATCAGTGCTGCAGGACAGGATATTACTGGGATATAATTGAAAAATTAAACTTTTATTATAAATGTGCAAGAAAGACACCTCCCTAGACTTCTGTCTTTTTCTTTTCATCAGCAGGATAATTTTAATTTATACTGTTTTATTCTCCTTCCTTATTTTATCTTGTTTTAATATGGTGCTATATTTATTTTCTCATTCTCCATCTTTCAACAAAATTATTTTTTCTGCCAGTAACCAAGCTTTCAGATAAATTATAATGAAATTTATTTATTAACCTGAAAAAGAAACCAAAGGAGTAATCCACATTAAAGTATACAGTATCAATTCCATATTCCATCTGTATATGAAGCTTACAGAGAATTCCTTGATAATGCCAATTCTGAAGCTGCTGTTTTTATTTTAACACTCCTTGATGTTTCACAAGAATTTTGCTGTAGACATTATTGCACACAAATTAAATGAAATAGTGCAGGGCTTCTCCACCGGGCAAGTATTCAAGGAAAAAAATGCAATATGTTGACAATAAATACCTTTTTAATTGGATAAATAAGACAAGCTCCTGGATGAATGATGACTGATAGGTGATAAAGCTCTCTGGTGTTTAATTATAGATGAGCTGACACCTCGAGGATGGCACAGATGTGTGAGAAGGGCTTAGGCAGCAGCTTCAGTTTTATTAAAAAACACTCCAGAAGAAAACTTAATTATACAGAGGCAGTGGATGGATATGGATAGGGGACAGAAAAGTCTTTGGTCTGTGGAGAGATGGCATTAAGCACACTGTCAGGAGGGCAGAGGTCCAGAGCCCAGTGGTTTCCTCCTCCTTTCCTGGAGCTCAGGTTGTGCCTGGCTGCTGGCTGGACCTCTCCAGCCCTCTGTTCCCACCAGTTCCTGGCTCACCTTCCAGGACAAGGCCCTCAATCTTCCACCCCTCTGGGAGTGACAAAATTTGACAAGTGTCCATCTGGTGCAGTGTTGTGCTTCCTGGTGCTGTGAAGAGAGTAGGAAGAATAGCCCAGCCTCCTTTTCCCAGCAAAATTCCTTCTTCCTGACTCTTTCAGGCATCCTGTATCACCTGCAGGCTGTCCTCTGGAGCAGTGTGGTGCCAAAGGGTGATGGCTTTGCCTGGTTGAAAGAGACCAAGGGATGAGGGCTGAGCTGGGCTATGGCTTTATCTTCCTCCTGCTGGCCAGGGCAGCTCAGGCTCGGGTGATTTAAAGGGTCAGTGGAAACTTTGGGCTGAGAAAGTTGGGCTGTTCAGCCTGGAGAAGTTTGTGTGGAGACCTCACAGCCCCTTGCACAACCTGGAGGGGCTGCAGGGAAGCTGGAGAGGGGACTCTTCATCTGGAAGTGGAGGGACAGGACACAGGGAATGGCTCCCAGTGCCAGAGGGCAGGGCTGGAGGGGATCTGGGGAAGGAATTGTTCCCTGGCAGGGTGGGCAGGCCCTGGCACAGGGTGCCCAGAGCAGCTGTGGCTGCCCCTGGATCCCTGGCAGTGTCCAAGGCCAGGCTGGACATTGGGCTTGGAGCAGCCTGGGACAGTGGGAGGTGTCCCTGCACATGGAACACATGTCCCAGCAGGAACTGCTTGGGCTTTAAGATCCCTTCCTACCCAGACTGTTCTGGGAGTCCATGACTCTGTGAACTGTAGGGAAATAATCCACTGTCTGTGTCTTTAACTTAGGCCAGTCAAGCCCTCCATCCATGCAACTGAAAATGAAGAAGTCTGCTGGAGCACTTCTTAATTCTGAATTAAAATTTATTTTTAAACTGAGGAGGTGTCACTGGAATATTTATGCATTTTCTTTTTTGGCTCGTAATCTATTAATTAACAGTGTGCACTTTGAAATAGACACTTTTTTCTTGCTTTTCTATTTTAATCCTTATCTCTTCTTCCTCATACCTCCAGCCTGCTGAGTACGCCCACTGCTTCCCCCTGAAGCTAATGTGAGAATTTAAAATTCAAATTACTGACAGAAGTGGATTGCTGTTCAAACAAGGCATCTCAGTGTTCTCAAACACCTTGATGAGTTATGCATTCAGAGGGCTTTTGATCAATGAAATCTGTAGTGTGTTTTTATTTATAGTCCCTTTCCTATCAGTGGAGTTGCCTTCTACTTAATCTCTGAAGCCCAGTCTGACAATTGCTGTGGTGTTTTCAGGTATTTCATACACTTACCTCTGAAATACAAAGAACAGATTAATAAATATTGCATGCATGACATGTGGTCCCTAGACATAATAATCAACACAGAAGGTTAACTGCTTGCACTCAGAAAAACACAAATATTTTCCCTGAAAGGCACTGAAGATACCTTAGATTTTATTGTACCATGTATTCAAGTACTCTGTACAATTAATCATGATATTAAATGATGGAAAGCTGTTTTACAGGTGCCTTTATAGCCCTAACCAGAAAGAAAGATTTCTTATATGCCTATTTGCTGTTTTAGTAATTAAAAAAATTACATGCAGCTCATTATCTGAATAATACATGTTTAATAGAGTTCTAAGCATAAGAGAATGAGTCTGTAGAAAGGGGATCACTTGGATTAGGGAAAAATTCTTTTTAATGGGCACATGATCAATATAGTGTGATGAAATGGATGAGTGTAGATATCTACTGAGCCTGAAATAAATATTTTTAGATGTATGGGCCCAGCCTCCACACTTAGTCTCATCTATTGTGAAAATCATTTGGAAGGGGGGTACTTTTTTAGGCTTTGAATGGTTTGTTTATACACTCATCAGTCAGGAGCTACTGCATCACCTGCCAGAATCCTTCCATAGGGCCTCCAATTTCCTGCTTTTTTAATCACACTGTGTCATTGTGTGTGTGGCTTCCTGAGGATTTCAGTCAGAAAGCAGGTAAGCCTAAAAACTCTAATTGTGGCAGAATAAATCCCCTGATATTTCAGAAGTCAGCTCTGATGTTAACTCCATGGAGCCCCTGGTTTTTTACTCTTGTGGGTTGAAATTTAGATTTCTTATTGCACATTCCACAGGGCTTACTTTTGGCAGGTGGCTTTGCTGAGTAAGAAAACACCCAATCAAAAACTGTAAGCTTGCAGTTCTTGGATAACCAGCAGATTTTGGTAAAAATCTTCTTTGGTTAGGAATCACAGAATCTCCTGAGCTGGAAGGGACCCACAAGGTCCATCCAGCCCAGCTCCTGTCCCTGCACAGACACCCCAACAATCCCACCCTGGGAGTGTTGTCCAAATGCTCCTGGAACCCTGGCAGCCTTTGCCCTGGTCAAACTGTAACCAAATTGCATCTGTATTGCTTTTACATAGCATGAAATCTTTTGTTTGGGGAAGAAAAAGGCATTTTGTTCTCCAGCGTAAAAGGATAATGAAGGAAAATGGAATTACTGATCTCCCTTCCTGTGGTCACAGCAGCAATTAGGACTTGCATCAGAAGATAACTTTGTAAAGAGGCAGTCTGCAAGAGCTTAAAGCCAACCCAAAAAGGCAGTGGCAACAACATAAATTCATCCTAGTGTGGATTTTGGCCTATGACATTCATTCAGGTGGATGGGAACAAGGGAAGATGGGAAGAAACAACACTCTGTGGCTCCCTGCAGGACTCTGAGGACCTAGGGATGTGCAGGTTTTGCCTGTGAACAATTGTCTCCTGAGAAACCTACCCTTCTCAGAAGGCTGAACTGGGCAGGACCGTGTCTGCTCTCCAAGGGAAGAGATTTTGTGGCAGAATATTGAAGCACAGGCTGAGTTTTTGGTGTGGATGGGAGCAGTCCTGGTGACATCCAGGACAGGAGGCTGGGATGTGATACCTGAGGACTTCAGCACCCCTGAGATGCCCTGCTGAACCCACCAGCTGGAACTGAACTGTGCTTGAATATTTGCACTGCTGCCTTGGGTTGGTGAAAGCACAATGACACAACAAGCAATGCCCAAAAAATGCTGATGACAGGCAGACAATACTTGTGGTGCAGCTGTAAGGAAGTACTGACTCCTCAAATATGGATTATCTTCGAATTTGTGCTTGCTGGTAATCCACTGTAATTCCCATTAAACAAGCATTGTGAGCAGCCCATTGTTTTTAGAGGAGTTAGATGGGGATCTTAATGAATTAAAAATGTGCCACATTTGTCTGTGGAGGAAAAGCTTTCATCTTCACTCCCTCAGGTCCCAGTGCCCTCCTGGGGAGAATGGTCACCTGCTGAATTGACCAGAATAAAGTGCTGAAAATTGCTTAATAGGAGGAGAAGCAATTTATCACTAATCTGTTTCAGGCTTGCCAGAGGTGATTTCTCAATCTGACCTGGAGCTCAGAGGGATGGCGAGCAGAAATGGGCAGGTGGAATTATTCACCATAAAACCTGCCTGCCAGGAGCTGCCTCCCTAGGAGGGAGGTTCTGGAGGGCAAAAGTGCTGTTTAGGCATGTATCTCCCCTTGGCTATCAGTGGANTTTCCTATCAGTGGAGTTGCCTTCTACTTAATCTCTGAAGCCCAGTCTGACAATTGCTGTGGTGTTTTCAGGTATTTCATACACTTACCTCTGAAATACAAAGAACAGATTAATAAATATTGCATGCATGACATGTGGTCCCTAGACATAATAATCAACACAGAAGGTTAACTGCTTGCACTCAGAAAAACACAAATATTTTCCCTGAAAGGCACTGAAGATACCTTAGATTTTATTGTACCATGTATTCAAGTACTCTGTACAATTAATCATGATATTAAATGATGGAAAGCTGTTTTACAGGTGCCTTTATAGCCCTAACCAGAAAGAAAGATTTCTTATATGCCTATTTGCTGTTTTAGTAATTAAAAAAATTACATGCAGCTCATTATCTGAATAATACATGTTTAATAGAGTTCTAAGCATAAGAGAATGAGTCTGTAGAAAGGGGATCACTTGGATTAGGGAAAAATTCTTTTTAATGGGCACATGATCAATATAGTGTGATGAAATGGATGAGTGTAGATATCTACTGAGCCTGAAATAAATATTTTTAGATGTATGGGCCCAGCCTCCACACTTAGTCTCATCTATTGTGAAAATCATTTGGAAGGGGGGTACTTTTTTAGGCTTTGAATGGTTTGTTTATACACTCATCAGTCAGGAGCTACTGCATCACCTGCCAGAATCCTTCCATAGGGCCTCCAATTTCCTGCTTTTTTAATCACACTGTGTCATTGTGTGTGTGGCTTCCTGAGGATTTCAGTCAGAAAGCAGGTAAGCCTAAAAACTCTAATTGTGGCAGAATAAATCCCCTGATATTTCAGAAGTCAGCTCTGATGTTAACTCCATGGAGCCCCTGGTTTTTTACTCTTGTGGGTTGAAATTTAGATTTCTTATTGCACATTCCACAGGGCTTACTTTTGGCAGGTGGCTTTGCTGAGTAAGAAAACACCCAATCAAAAACTGTAAGCTTGCAGTTCTTGGATAACCAGCAGATTTTGGTAAAAATCTTCTTTGGTTAGGAATCACAGAATCTCCTGAGCTGGAAGGGACCCACAAGGTCCATCCAGCCCAGCTCCTGTCCCTGCACAGACACCCCAACAATCCCACCCTGGGAGTGTTGTCCAAATGCTCCTGGAACCCTGGCAGCCTTTGCCCTGGTCAAACTGTAACCAAATTGCATCTGTATTGCTTTTACATAGCATGAAATCTTTTGTTTGGGGAAGAAAAAGGCATTTTGTTCTCCAGCGTAAAAGGATAATGAAGGAAAATGGAATTACTGATCTCCCTTCCTGTGGTCACAGCAGCAATTAGGACTTGCATCAGAAGATAACTTTGTAAAGAGGCAGTCTGCAAGAGCTTAAAGCCAACCCAAAAAGGCAGTGGCAACAACATAAATTCATCCTAGTGTGGATTTTGGCCTATGACATTCATTCAGGTGGATGGGAACAAGGGAAGATGGGAAGAAACAACACTCTGTGGCTCCCTGCAGGACTCTGAGGACCTAGGGATGTGCAGGTTTTGCCTGTGAACAATTGTCTCCTGAGAAACCTACCCTTCTCAGAAGGCTGAACTGGGCAGGACCGTGTCTGCTCTCCAAGGGAAGAGATTTTGTGGCAGAATATTGAAGCACAGGCTGAGTTTTTGGTGTGGATGGGAGCAGTCCTGGTGACATCCAGGACAGGAGGCTGGGATGTGATACCTGAGGACTTCAGCACCCCTGAGATGCCCTGCTGAACCCACCAGCTGGAACTGAACTGTGCTTGAATATTTGCACTGCTGCCTTGGGTTGGTGAAAGCACAATGACACAACAAGCAATGCCCAAAAAATGCTGATGACAGGCAGACAATACTTGTGGTGCAGCTGTAAGGAAGTACTGACTCCTCAAATATGGATTATCTTCGAATTTGTGCTTGCTGGTAATCCACTGTAATTCCCATTAAACAAGCATTGTGAGCAGCCCATTGTTTTTAGAGGAGTTAGATGGGGATCTTAATGAATTAAAAATGTGCCACATTTGTCTGTGGAGGAAAAGCTTTCATCTTCACTCCCTCAGGTCCCAGTGCCCTCCTGGGGAGAATGGTCACCTGCTGAATTGACCAGAATAAAGTGCTGAAAATTGCTTAATAGGAGGAGAAGCAATTTATCACTAATCTGTTTCAGGCTTGCCAGAGGTGATTTCTCAATCTGACCTGGAGCTCAGAGGGATGGCGAGCAGAAATGGGCAGGTGGAATTATTCACCATAAAACCTGCCTGCCAGGAGCTGCCTCCCTAGGAGGGAGGTTCTGGAGGGCAAAAGTGCTGTTTAGGCATGTATCTCCCCTTGGCTATCAGTGGAGGGGAGATGTGTAATCATCCATGACTGGCAAATTTAAAAAAAACCTCTTCCTTCACCTTCCGAACAAACTGTCGGAATAGGAAGTTTGAATTTCAGCAGAGTGAATATAATGAGGTCAGGGCAGCTGCAGAGCACTAATCATTCTTCAGAAAAAGGCCACTCTGTGCTCTCAGTGTGAAACATTTCCCGTCCTCAGACATGCATTTTATCCCCTTTTTGTCTGGCTTTTGCAAGTGGACAGCTTAGTCACCCTGGTATTAACAGTTCTTGTATTCTAGACCTTGCTATAAGCTTGGTTACATAGGCAAATTATTGCAAAATAAGCTATTTGTTTAATCAGTGAATTTAAAGAGCAATGGTATTGCACAAGTCCCTGAATTATGCTCTGACTCCACAATTATCCCTTTTTATGCCCCAGCTCTTCCCAGCTCCAGAGGAGGCAAACCCAGACCCTGTGGATGCTCCCTTAGCACAGGAATCTCCATCTGGAGAATTCTTCTCTTTGTCCTTCCTGGGTGTTTGAAAAACAGAAAAGTCCTGACTGTTTCAAGACCTTAGGAAAATTTTATCCAATACATGTCCTGGTCTATAAGCTTTCCAATAGTGTTAATTTCTGGGGGATAGTTCAGCCTGATCAGCTTTGAGGAAAATTGTCTCTTGGAGCTGAGAAACTCGATCATTTTTCTTGCTTGGAGCCAAAACAATCTGATTCCAACTTTGCTTTATTTCAGGGGCCGGGTAACATTAGTAAAGTTATCTGTTTGGTGCATAAACTGTTCCTATGTTTGGCATTCAGCTATCTGATCTGTATTTTTTAATATTTCTGCAGCTCAGCCCACAGGACTGCAGCACCAGCTAAAAGTGAGTAACGTTATAGGGCAGGATTTGTGGTGCTGCTCAGCCCAGCTGGCAAATAATGCGAGAAGTATTGAAATTATTACGGAAAACATGAAGAGCTCTTATGAGAACTCCAGGCTCCTGAGGCACAAGAAGCTGTACCATATGTGAGGCTGGCAGAGAGAGGTTTTTTGGGGGAATATAGCCCTTGGAGGAACTAGTCCTGACAGTTTATCAAAGGCATAAAGCAAGACAAACTGGGAAAAGCAAACAGAGCGACAGAGCTGCCTTTGTCGGGACAGGTCTGGGATACAATGGCTCATGTTGTTGTTGCTTCCTGAGTGATCCTGCCCCAAACCTGCCAGCCAAGAGCTTTTACTATGCCTGATTACCCCTCTTTCATCTCACTGCCCCTCTGCTCAGGTGGGGAGAGAGAGGGGCATGACATGACAGAGTCTGACCTGGAGCCAACAAAAGCTTTTCCATAAATTTCCCATTTTCTGTGTGCTTGTCTGACAGACAAACCAGAATTCTGACCAGGACCAGTAAAGCATGAGGCTCACAGGCCCCTTAAAACTGGGTTTTTAGTGGTGTTTTATTCCAGTGGATGCAGGGAGATGTTTTCTGGGATGGTTGCATGTGCCTTGGCTCGCGAGTTCCCAGGGGGATGATTCGCTGTGCTCGCTCAGCCTGTAAGGAAAGAAATAAACCTGCAACATCTGCAGAGCTGTAAACATCTTGAATGAGAAAAACTGTGCTGCTAAGCATCAGGAGTGAGGGTTTTCTTCACTGCTGTAGGCCTCATCTCACACAGAAATGGCCATAAAGCCTTACATGCCCTGAGAAATGTGCCTGTGGTCGTTTTCAGCCACTACACACACGGTCTGTAATGGTATCCAATATTAGAAATATTCTGTTTTCAATACAGAGAAATCCTTAAAAATGCAGGATAGGGCAAATTTAGATGGGAAAAAAAAGTCAGCATGCATTACATATCATTTACAGATCATCTGGAACATCTTTGCTCTCTCCAGCAGGAGTCAAGAAATTTTCTTCCAAAATTATTTTGCTGTTGTAAGAATTCTTTCAGGCCATAAAAACCTTGAAAAGCTGCTTGTTCCTATTCTGCCTGCAGGCAAATTACAAAGCTTGCTGCTCTGAAGAGAAAGAGGACCTGACACTTTTATACTTTCATGGCTTTGGGTAATGGATTGTGCGTGGGGGATGCAGGGAGGATAAAAGGAGGAGGTGCATTTCCATCTTTTCTTGTACTTTGTAGAGTTGAAGGCAAAAATCTAACATTTTGAGCGTCTGCAAGGCAGTAAGAAAATTTCAATTTGTTTTTTTTTTAGTATTTATTTACTTCATTACAAGCTGCAAGAGGGCCAATGCCAAACTGCTTTGCTGGGAGAGCAGGGAGTGCAGGCACTCAAAACCTATAATATTTGTCTTCTCCATGGAAAGGTGCTTTGTTTTAGCTCTTTTCTTTTTTCTTCTTTAATCTATTGGCTTGAATATTACCAGCTATTTATAATTAGAAAGTCCTACTTGTCAATGCAATAAATTGAGTATAACCAGACACTGGAGCTGTGGAGGCAGGACCAGGAGAGCAGTAAGAACCACAAACTCGAGCAGGGTGATGCTGCAGAGCCCTGTTCCTGTTTACTGTCCGTGCAAGTGGAGGCTGGAGCTGCCTGCTGCTCCTCTGCTCCTCCAAAGTGCAGCAGGGAGCTGTAAAACTGATCCAATGAAAGCCCTTAAGGTCTAGTGGGCAATCACCAAAACAAAAGGTACAGTTTTCTTTCAGCCCGACCAGCACAACGTTTCTTTGATTAGACAGCTGAAAGTCAGAGGAAATAAAGGAAGAGGATCATCACTTGCTCTTACTTTGGGAGCAATTAATAGTCCTTTGATAACAGACTATTTCCTTTTTTCCGGCTTTTGCATTGCCCTTCCTTCCCTTTTGCTGGTTAAGCACTCTCAATAGAGTTTCATCTAAAATTGTGGGCAGTAGAAATCGTGATGGTTTTTATCTTTTCCAGGTGATTAATTTTGTTTAGTTTGGTTGGGGTTTTTTGTTTGTGTTTTTTTCTTTTTCCTCTTTTTTTTTTTCTTTTGGTTTTTTTTTTTTTGTGTATATGGGAGACAAAGGTTACCTTTCTAAAAGGAAAAATATGAAAGGTTTTCTCATATTATGTTTTTACTTTCCCCCCTAACTAACACAATTAGGCTGAAATGTCTTGTATATCCCAGATAGAAAAATCACTATTTTCATTTTGTTTCATTAAGCATTTATTTTTATTTCTTTTGACTGTGAGATAGTTCCTGTGTACCTCAGTGGATTAGGAAAAAAGCAGGTGGGGTGAAGGAAGAGAAAATTTCAACTGGATACATTTCTGGAATCAAGAATTATTCTGGAAAGAACATGTTTTTTTCTTTCCCATTGAATGATGCTTTTTTATTAAAATCGTGCCTAATACCATACATCAAAGAATTTCATCATTGCAAGCATCATAAAATTAGATAAATTGTTGTTCTCCTTATTACTGATGATGATACTACTTTAGCAACAAAATTGATAGTTAGCAATCATGCATAATTAAATTTGTAAGTTTCACTCTGCAGCTGTGCATTTGCTTCCAGTCTTCCTGTCCCATTTAGATACCCATTCCAGGACTTTTTTTTTTCTGAAAACATGGGAATTTTTTTTCAGTGTTTCAAATAACTCTAGAACTGACAAATTTGTCCCTAATTTATTTGCATACAGTTTAAATTGATTTGTGTGATGTAGCCCTGGCATAAGGGCTACCTTCCTCTCACAGTAATGGTGTAGAGTTATAATTTTAATATATTTCATTGTTTCATTGTTTTCCTAGCCACTTTTTTTTTAAGGCAGATAGCTCTGAATCTGTAATTTCGTGTATGATATATTTATAATTTGTAAAGTCTTTGTGTTATGTATTATTACTGTCAGAGGAAACCATGGAGGAGCTGTACACTAAATCCCTCTCAGATTTGTGGCTATGTTTGAACAACGTTAGAAATGGCAGCTTGTTGATTGGTGAGAGGGAACTGTGAGTAAACAGGGTTCTGCAGAGGCAAATTAAACTCTGTTCCTGCCAAAATCCTGAAATTATTCACAGCAGACCAGCCCTTGCAATGCAAAGGGGCATTTTGTAATCGTGCTCCATTTCTCTCCTCTTTTTCCTGCAAACGTCTGAATTTCTGGCCATTCTCTCAATCAGCTGTGCTCCAGGGGTGCAATATGGTCCCCCACTCACCCTCCTGCAGCTCTTACCTGACTTGAAAACATGAAGTCACAGAAGCAGTCTGATTTTTAAACTCAGTAAATATCTGTGCTGAAGTGACAGGGTTTGGCGTGGTCCAGAGTCGGCACAAGGATCCACCTGATGGTGCTGAATTTGGCACAAAGCCTGAGCTTTCAGGTCTGGTGTAGCCAGGCCCGGGCTGGCAGGTGGTCCAGGTGTGGCTCAGGGTCTCTGGTCAGGTTTGGAGGTGTTTCCTGCCCACTGTTTTCGTGTGGATGGGCCAAAGGTTCATGTCATGCAGGAACAGCCACGTCGTTCCTCCTTTGCTCATTTATCTTTCTTTTTTCCCTATTTCTTTGGCTTTCTGTCTTTATGGCAAAGAGTTTTTAATGTTCCACGGGTTTATTGCCACGGGATGACTAATGTTAGAGCAGAGCTGGGACCAGATCACCCACTTTGAGGGTAAAACAGAAGGTGCCTCTCAATTCCCCCTGCACCAGCGTGACGCGGCTTTGAGTCACCCTGACTCATCCCTCACCCCCTCAGAAAGCCCAGACCTACAGCACAGGAGAGGCAGGATCCCTCATTTGTTTCTTGTTTAGTTTTGTTCTTTTTCTTTTTTGTTTAAAATTTTTTATTTCTTCATTACTTGTCAGGCCCAGAATTACTGGTCCCATAAAAGTAATAATTATAAACAGATTTGTTTCTTCCCCTCAGTGAGTACAGCAACCGCTGCTGCTGCCGCCCTCACCTTATGGCAGAGATCTAAAACAGAAATCAACACTGAATCCTTCTGTTTGGAGGGGTGACTCCCACCCTGTCTCCTTCTTTCACTATGAGAGAACACAAGCCCTTGCTGATAGCCTTTATCAACTTCTAAAAGCCTTTCCAAGCAGATTGCTTTTTTTCTTCCCCCTCTTTTTTTTTTTTCTTCTTCTTTTTCCCCGCATTTCTTTAAAATGCGACTTTCCCCATCAAGATCTGTTAGTCATGAGGCGTATAATGAGTTTTATATATATTTAAGTGGTCTGACATTCGGCATCCCATCATCCCCACTCCTCGAGAGAGGCACGGACCCGATGTGTGAATGTCAAGCCCGTGCGAGCACAGGCAGTGCCGTTCCTGCTCTCCAAAGATCCAGATCTATAACCCACGTTCATGTGCTGGGGCTGTGTGGGAGTCTCTTTCTTCTGGAAAGAAATCCAAGGCTGGTTGTTTTTGTTTTTTTTTTTTACCTCCTTGGCCTATTATTGAGG
>VZRX01022255.1:33625-46113 GCA_013398075.1 Notiomystis cincta | reverse complement strand
TTTCCTGGTGTGCAGCCTCCTACTGACAGCTGCAGAGAGAGAAATGTCTTGTGGCCTTTTCATCCCTTCCTCTGGCTCTGTGCTTTTCCTATCAACTGCCCCATAAATATTTCCCTGTAACTGGCACAGAGGATGCTCCTGGCCAGGGACCTCGTTAGCAGAGACACAAAATTCGGTGTGTTCAAGGCAGCTGGGGGCTGGGTCTGAACACCAGTCCTCCTGCTGAACTTTGGGACTCCTGAGTCCCTCCTGTGCTCAGGTTTCAGTCATGTGCTGCTGTTTGGTGAGCAGCTCCTGCTTGGTGCCAGAGTTCAGTTTGTGTTTGTCCCTGGTCCACACCACGGATCCCCTTCCCCTCTGTTCCCTTCCTTCCACACCATCCTCTGTCTCATTGTGCACCAAATATCACTAAAATGCTAAACAAACCTCTTCAGATGTCCAGATTTGGGGTAAGATTTCTGGGAGACTTCTCCTTTCACAAGGGACAGATGGAATTCCCTGTAATGGATGTTAAGGTTGGATGGGATGGCCACAAAAAAAAAAATCACTTTTTTGCTAAATTCACCCTGATAGACACCTCCTTCATAAGGAGGGAAGAAAGCCATGTACATTCCATGTTCACATTGGCTTGTTTGCCAAATATCTGGGATATTTCACAGCAAAATTAAAATAGATTTCTCTTGTTGTTAGGTAGATGGAGAAAAGGTGGTTGATACAAGGAATTGCAATTTCTAAGTAGATGTGGAAAATAGGGATACAAGGAATTACAATTTCCCATTAAAAAAGAAACCAAACCCAAAAGGGTCTCCTGTAAAGCCTGTAAAGAGATGTTGGCATGTGTGGTCT
This sequence comes from Notiomystis cincta, assembly GCA_013398075.1. Classification (NCBI taxonomy): domain Eukaryota; kingdom Metazoa; phylum Chordata; class Aves; order Passeriformes; family Notiomystidae; genus Notiomystis; species Notiomystis cincta. The sequence goes on along the minus strand of VZRX01022255.1, from coordinate 45,267 downwards.
GGAATTGTGATTACATGAATTGCTGTACTTGGGGTTTGAAAACAGAACCAAGTTAGCCAAAAAGACACCAAACTGCACTGGTCTTTTTAAACTATAGAATCTGAGTTATGGAGACTGATAAGAAACATCTCCACTGTGTGTGACAGCAGAGATTAGCATGAAAATCACAGATAATTTTTTACAGTGCCATTATCACTTTGCAGGATGATATTGATTTCATCCTCAGGATCTTTACCCCTCTACTTTGTATCTTGCAGGGAGCATTGCTACAGGAATTTTTTATTTTTAAATTTTTTTTTTAAGGAAAAGCATAACTTGCTTATGGGTGGATGTTTAAGTGTTATACAATATGGCTTTAAACTTTTCCTGCAATTAAAAGCCTAATCCAAAACACTGAGGCACATTATTAATTTTATGCTTAACTGGAGCATTTTTTCAACAGGCCTATTCATCTACTTAAAACTAAGCACATGCTTAAGTGCATTGTTGAATCAAGGCCAGAGTTGTTATGCTGAAGCTAAAGAAAGAAGAGAGAAAAAAAAAGAAAATAAAAAACCAACAAACCACAAAAAAAATTATGTCTAACAGATAATATTCATATTCCTCAGATTAAAATGTTCATTTGCAGAAGAGGAAGAGCTCCAAGAGCAGCTCTCTGGAGACACAGGTGAGGCAGGAAGCTGCTCCTGAGGCAGAGTTGGGATTGAGGATGCCAGGAGCACCAGGCACTGATGGGGACCATGGGGAGGCTTCTCAGACACAAAAGAAGGAGCAAAGAGCTCTCCAAGTCCCACACCCCATGTTTCTCTCTCTCTTAAGAGAAAACTAAAAATTAAAACTTCCACTTAAGCTTTCTCACAGACAATTTTTTTTTTTTTTTTGGCATATTAAGTTCAGCCATGTATGTTAAAATTGCTGATTTTCAGGCTTTTTTTTTGTTGTTATGGACAGGTAGTGACACCAGCAGCAGTGAGAACACCGTGGTGGTAAATTACTCATGGAATCCCTCACTGGTTTGGGTTGGAAAGGACCTTAAAGCTCTCCCCATTCCACCTCTTCCACTACCCCAGGCTGCTCCAAGCCCTGTCCAACCTGCCTTGGTGGAAATGAGATGCAGAGTGAAACACTGATCTGCAATATTGGTAGGAGCTGGGTGCAGCCCTGAGCAGAGTCTGGCTCAGGAGGGGAAGGATTCCTGTGTGGAACCCTGCAGGTGATGCTGGAAATCAAACCACTTAAATTAAAAGCACAGTTTGGGAAAGGAGGGCTGTCCCTAAACCAACAGATATTGCATTTTTACCTTTTTTTTTTTTCGTGTTCTCTTCCCCTTTTTGTCCCTGACTTGAGCAGAACACCTACACTGGTCCCCAGCACTGCTGTAGGGGTCCCCCAGCCCCAAAGTTAAGTAGGTGTTAAAGTGCTTTGTGACATCAGGGAGCCTGGGCAAGAAGAGGAAGAGCCTATTGTGTTGTAAACAGTGCAGTTGCTATGGAAACTGGTGATTCGCAGAAAAATGGAAAGAGGGGAGGAGACAAAATAGAATTATTATTTTTTTCCCCCTTTCCTTAATATTTAAATCATATCTACGATTGGTGAGCACGCTTCCTGTATTTGTTTAGGGAACGTGGTGGGCAAATATAATTGTTTTGAAACTGCCAGGAGTCCCTGTGTGTTGTTGCATGCCTTGTCTGTGAGGCAAGGATGCTTACACTGAACAATTATCTACTGAAAACAGTTGACCTCATGCTCGTGTATCCTGAGCTATTCTGCAGACTGCCACGGTTCTCATACAGAGCAATGTATGTTGTCTAATGATTTGTTAACTTTTCACTTCTTGGCCCGTGTTTGGCTGTAAAACCACAGTCCTGCTAATTACAAAGAATCCATGTCTGTGTTTTCTTTACTTTGCCGTGCAAGGGGAAAAAAAAAATTAAATGTTAGGGAGAGGAGTTAGGGTTTTTCAATTTTTTTTTGTTTTTTCATATAAAATGTTAAGTGACCTGTGGCAATTTCCAAAGTATTTCAGTGTGTTCTCTGATGTTTAAATTAAACTTTACATCATTTGTTATAGTGACACCTGCTGCCCTTGTAATGGTTAAGTGTATGTGAGTACACAGAACCCACTTTTCAAAAAAATTTATAACTCCACTGTAAAGATTTTATTCTGTGCTGAAACTTGGCACACAGGGTTTTTGACTAGGAACAAATTATTCTTTTAAAAAATGTGTTGGGGAGAAGTTGGTTATTCACAAGAGCTTACTGTGCAGTGAAAGCAAGCAGATTTTACTGACACATTTATCTGTTTGTGCCTCTGTAACTTGGAATATGAGGCTGAAATAGTGCAGTTGTCCACTTCTTCTGGCTTTAAATCTCAGTTCAGGCTACTGCTTAGGTCACTGGTGGAAATGGATCTGATTTTCTTTTCTAATTTTTCTTCCGAATATTTCTCTCTGTCACAGACAATTTGATTAAAGATTGCTCAGCAAGGGAGCCCAGATGGTTTTCAGCCACAGAAGAGGCATTCCTGGATGAAATCTTGGAAAATTCCTTTAAGGCTTGTCCCAATTTCTAGGTCTTTCAAACTTGCTGCTTGTGGAAACAGCAACAGGTGCTGTTCTTTCATGTTAGGGCTGGCTTTTTTTTAATAAATATTTCCCCCAGTACTGAAACACCTGGGAAGGTAATCACTGCTGATAGGTGCATTTGTTTTATGTGGCATTTTCACCTTTCTAAAATGGCTGTGAACTTTCCAGCACGTTTGCTGGAATCACCTCCAACATGTCTTTTACAAAAATCCCTTGCCCACCAGCCTTGGTATCTTTCTGGTTGTCTTTTGCTAGGAATAGTAATACAAATTAAAATTTCTTGTGCTTCTTGTTTGGCTAATCATGAGAATGCAGGAAACTTTTTTTTTTTTTCCCCAAAGCAGCATTGTATTAGTTTATCTACACAATGCCAGGAAACAAAAGCTGAGGCAAACACCTGGACAGTCAACTCCAAGTGTTGTATTAATGTGTAGAAAACGAAGCAAATTGAATTTGTGCAATCAAGGCAATAGAGTGGAACTACAACTAAGTGTACTGCTCCCCTGAAATAAGCTGCCTGCTTCTAGTGAATTGTGCCCTTTTCCTTTCCATTTTGCTGATTCACCCAAGTTTCCCTTGTTTCTGTGGAGATGTCCTGAATCCCTGGCAGCGTTTTGTGAATTTTTGCCTTCGTGTCCTGCTGCTGAGGAGACAGCTGTTAACGACTACAGATAACACAGCAATGATGCTCTGGGTGCTCCAGCTGCATCTCAGAGGTGAGAAATGCTCCGGGAATCTGAGCCGAGCATCACCGACAGGTTGGGTGTGAGGGTGGAGCAGGTTCGTCCTGTGGCTGCATCCTCGGACCCGTGCGGGTCCTGGCAGGGCAAAGATGATCTCAGAGACTATCTCAGACCTGCTTCTCATCCCTGAGCGTGGCTGACATTAATGTACAGCTTTGTCTTGGTGGTAATTCAGTAACCAGCAGCAGCACCAGCGCTGGTGACTGTTTATCCAGAGTCTAGACATTTTATACGAGGTTCAGGGCTCTGTTCTCTGTTTTATAGGGGAGGCAAACACGGCCTTTTTCCTGGACTTGTGGTAGCATGACGGGTGCTTTGGCTGTGTGCTGCACTGCCCAAATAATCTCCAAGGTAAACAACCTGCTGGCTTTTTGGTTTGGGACACCTGGCACAGGTGTAGCCTCCTGCACCCGAGGAGTGCACCCACCCAGAGTGGGAGCACACCTTGGGCCAGGAACTCAGCATCCCTGGATGGAGTTCAGCAAATACAACCTGCCATGCAGGAGCATCAGGCAGTCAGATGGAATGGCTTTTTCGTAGCCCTTAGCAAGATTAAGTGCTGAGTTTTCTGCTTTGGTCTGAAGTTTGTAGAGGGACTCTAGTTCAGGTAAAGAGGGGATGTGGTAAAATGCCTCACAGTAAATAGCCTTGTTGGAAAACAATACAGGTGGAAGTGAAGATCTGCCATCCTCATTGCTCTGGAACAAGGCTTGCAGAGAATTTATCACAAAACTGAGTCAAAAATTGGTACATTTAAGAAGAAAACCTTCTGGGCTAAGTGGTAGGTGAATCCTGGTGGGTGCTGATTGTGCCAATCCAAACCAAAAGCAAATATGTAGACACAGATTTAACCTCCAAATCTCTGCATAATTCCTCAGAGTTCTATGGTAAGTGATTTGTTGGAGCAGGTCCAAGAGTGCAGCCTTTTGGAAGAACAATCCTTGCCAGCCTATTTAATGCCTGCTTTAACAAATTATCTGGGTTGGTTTCCTTCCTTTGTGTGCCCCGTGCTCATCGTCCCCTCGGGCTTGTGCTGTGTGTCACAAACCCACCAGCCATGAGCTGTGAGTCCCCAAGGGCACTGTGGTGGGAGTGGAGGATGCACACCATCATCTGCCAGGGTTTCAAGGTGTTAAAGTGTACAGGAGTGTGTTCCACTCCTCCGTGGAACAGAGCATTGGAAATGACACCCATCGAAGTCAAATGTAGGAAATGCTAGACAGTGAAAACACAAGGCCTTTTTGTTCAAAACACTGTGTTGTTTTTCTGAATGATTGAATACCCAAGCTGCCTGAACTCACCAAACTCCATTTCATTCAGTATTGAACAATCCCCTGCACCAGGCCTTGCTGGGCAGCCAATAATTCAGTGAGACAGTGTTTATACAGCGAAAATCGGTGTGGGATACACAGGCAAAGCTGCAAACTGTCCTGAGTTTCTGTTTGCATTCAACACATAAACAGCAGAGTGGCTGGAGCCATGTTTTGTGTGTGCAAGACACACACACACATTGCAGAACCCAGCTCTGGTGTGTACACAGCCCACACATAAATATTTCCCATTATTGTGTTCCGTCAGCAGTGCTTTGTCGGAAACCAAGTGCCCATGACCAAGGGCTGTGCACAGAAGTGTGTTGATGTGAAGTTTATGTGACAACAGTAATGGGGCACGTTTCCCATCACAGATAAGGATACTTAATATTTATACAGTGCTCACCACTTCAGAAGCATTTTAGAAACGTTAATTAGCGCGAGCCTATCAAGGGAGAAATAATCTGAGACACGCATTCCTGCGGGCGAGGGAAACCTTGGAAAGCAGCGAAGCCAGAAGGGACTTAAAAAGTGGTAACTGACAGCAAATTAGGCATGAATTTGGAATACTGATTTGACAGCAATAAAAGCCAATTCAGTTTGAGTCCAGTGAGCAGAGGTCTCCTGACGCTGGGGATGCTGAGGTCTCGTTAGCAGGGAGATACTGACAGCTGGAGAGATCGAGGGTGGAACACCGAGCACAGGAGAGGTATTTGGAGCCCGGATTTATGAGGGATAGGTTTAGGTTAAATACATGCAGGCTGGCTACAGGACAACAAAGGAAACCCTTGATAAGGCTTGAGGAGTATCAACACGGAGCAGAGAGTGTAATATGAGAAATGGGATTAGGAAAGATGACTGGAAATGAGAAGGAGCTTTTGGACAATATATTAAGAAATTGTCAGTTATATTTATTGCCTTGCAAAATAGTATTTCCAGAGGAAAAAACGAAGCAGCATCTCTGGCTGAATTTAACAGTGTGCTGCAAAAATACTAATAGTGAGGAAGAGTTCTGGGGGAAATAGATCAGATTGAAAAACTCCACAGAGCTTGTTTCTCTTCACAGTCCTTTGTAACGTAAAGAAAGACCCCTCATCTCATTCTGTGCTCTGGAAAACCAATATAAATAGAGAAATTAATTATTTTATGCATGCAAGAAAGCCAGTGCAGCTCTAGAACTGTGTACAGATAGATGTGCAAGCACTGCTGGCAAATTGCTCTCAGCTGTCAGGGCATCCTGACTCCTTGTTGAGCACCTTGTTTTCTCAGGAGTTATTTATATGGATAAAAGGCATGTTTTCCACTGGCAACACCACATTTTTCCTGTGCCTCTTGCAGTCAGGCTTTAATGTTCTGAGATGAGCTGAGCTGAACATGCTGGATGTTGGGATTTCATTAACGGTACCAAGGCAACCAGTTCAAGGGATACTTATTTTGCTCATGTCCTCAGTGATGTCCTCAGCCACATTAAGGAGCAATTTCAGCTGGAGTGACCTGCTCTGATGGAAAAGCTCATTTTTGGGCTGTGAAGCAGGAGCCCTGCAGTGTTGCACAGTTCATATGCAGGGAGGAGATGTGCTGTGGGACTTTTTCAGTTTCAACCACAGCATCTCTGTAGGACAGCACAGCCGAGCGTATTTTGTAAAGAAGGACACTTACTTCTTTGAATTCAAGCATTCTGTTTAGTTAATTATTCAGATTTTTAGGTATATATGGGGCTGTTGACCTGCTGTGGGGCCAGATTTCCAGCTCTTGTGAGTTGTGTAAGAGCGCTCGGGCTCCGGCCAGGGCCGTGCCGGGCAGGGACTGCGGCAGCCGGGCCCGCTCCGGCCGCCCAAGGGAAGGCCCGCAGGGGATCCCAGCCCTCCCTCCATCCAAAGCTCTCCCGGCGCTGCCAGAGCAGGGGGCCGGGCTCTGCCGGGGCTGCCGGCCACAGCACGAGGAGCGGCGGCCATCGAATCGAGGCCGGCGAGCGCCAGCCCGGCCTGAGGGAGAACTTCCCTCCGTGCAGGGGCAGAGCCCTGGAACAGCTGCCCAGGGAGGGCCTGGAGTGTCCCTGTCTGGAGCCATCCCAAGGCCAGCTGGACACGTTCCTGTGGCGCTGCTCCAGGGGACCCTGCCTGGGCAGGACTCGGCCTGGGGGGCTCCAGAGGCACCTTCCAGCCCCAAACATCCTGGGATTTTCAGCTCTTTATGGTATTACACCCAGTGCCTTTACCTCTTTGAACCTACAGGCTCCTGCTACCAGGAGTGTTTCTTTCAGTAGGATTGTGATAGTCAAGTCAGGACTAGCACAATGAGATTCCATCCAAAGAAAGTTTTTTTTTCCTTTTCTTCAATGCACAAGATCCTGTTTTGCAGAATTACTGGAAAAAGTCTTGACTTGAAGCAAGTGCTGTAATAAAAGGCTCAGAAGTTTGAGACCTATTAGTGTGAGGGACCCTACTGACAGCACACAGGAACAATAAAGTACTAGAAGAAGAGAAAAAGAGGAGAAGCTTTTGTCTGTCCACTACAGACAAGAAGAGGAAAAAAAAACCCAAACCAACCAAACAAAAAAAAACACTCAAAAAACCACCAACCAAACAACCAAACAAAACTCCTCCATCTGGGTTTGCTGCTGGAACATGGTGTGTTTTGGTTTCCTCAGAACAGATCTTTTTCCATCCCTCTGCCCAGTAACAGGGCAGGAGCACTGCTTGGTGAGGTGCTGGAAGGCACAGTCAGAATTACCAGGGGATGCTGCTTTACAGCTATTGGGTTTGGTGTTGCCTAAGTTCCTCCTGGGCACTTAACTGTGCTGGAAATCACCCAAAGGCTCTTTCCTTTCCGAAGCGCCTTCTATGAAAGCTGTGGCTGGTGGCAGCAGCAGAATTCCATAAATTCATCCATTTCAGCATCACTCCTGCCAACACGAGCTCGAGTTTGTGCCTTTTCTGCTTCCAGTGCCTCTAACAATGCACCAACAGGACTCAGAGTGGAAAATAACAATGCAGACCAAGTGCTGTTTGCAGAGCTGCTTGTGCACTGTGCCACATGCATCCCCTTGGCTGATTTATTACCCTCACATTTCTCTCTTGAAGTTAAATTAAGTCATTATCTCCTGAATGAGGGGGGTTCTTTCAGTGTAAAATGTTACTTCTTCTCCAGTGCCTGTGGCTAAATGCACGAGAAATTTAATGGTGGGTTTGACGTAACAGTGAGTTCTTTACAGTGGTTTGACAATCCCTAAACAGATCCTGTAGCAGATTTCATTCACTTAATTGTAAAATCCATTGCAAGTACTTTTCATTATCTAGGAAAATGTATGCTCTGTGGTTGATTTCCAGAGTTTAAGGCTCTAGGGACAGAAGTTAAATTTTCAAAACTTTTCCTGATTTTTTTCTAATACCCTAAAGAAAATGCTTTGTCTTATTACTTGGCTAATTTCCCTGAAATGTGGAATTGTGGAATGAGGTTTTGTTTAAACAGTTCCAAACTATGTATTGTGTTAACACCGAAGATTTTAGGAGGAGTAAACTGTGTTCCAGTAAAAATACAGCAATAAAATTTGCAACCTACCATTCCTCTTTGATCATTCAGATTCTTTGGGATTTGATTCCCAGCATTGCAAATTAGGTCAGTAATTGATAGTTCATTGTGCTGCCATATAATTCATGGGGGGGGTTTGGGTTTTTTTGTGGGGCGTTGTTTGGTTTTTTGGGATTTTTTTTTTNATTTTTTTTTTTTTTTTTTTTTGCAAAACCACAGCAGAGGCAGGACCGCCTCCTGGCCAGGGTGAAAGGACTGATTAGGCAACAGGAACTCGGATCTCTGAGCTGCTTCTTCGTGCTGGGCTCTCACACTCTTGGCAGGGCCTGGAGTCGGAGGAGTCTGTCTGTGATGCTGGCTCAGCTGCTGGTGCACAGAGAGAGCAGGGCTGGGATGTGCAAAGCAGCCTCCAAAGGGAGCAGGGGGCTCTCTGTGGGCAGGGGCTGATCCATGAAATGCATCCGTGGAAGGAAACAAATGAAGGAATAAATAAAACCATCACAGCGCCTTTTTGGGAAATCAACTAATCCAACCAAGCTGCAAGTGCAATCTGCCTTTATTTCAGTGATGATCCCCTCAATTAAAAATAGGCATTGATTACCATGCCATCAGTGCAAGGAGACTCTGTTGGCCGCTCTAAGGAAATAGTTATGTCTTTAGAATAAAGGTTTTTTTTCCTTTTGTGGGGGCAAATCTGCCACAGTCTCATTAAAGTATTATTCTGCAGAGCTGTAGACAAAGAAATAGCTTATGGTTCAGATCAAATCTGGTAAATCCCAACCTGGAATTACTCATCATTAGCTGTGTTAGTGAGTGTCGTTTTCCAAAATCGATTCTGTCATTTTGGATTATTTTCTGTGTGCTGTATGTCACAAGTGTTTATCTTGACAGAAAGCAAGATATGCTCCTCTCTGTTCTAAAATTAACTGTTTGAGTTGAAAAACAGCATGTAAGGATGAATTGCTATGATAAATTTATGTGAAGTTATTTTTCCATGTCTTTTATTGAGATAACTGTAGACCTATTGGAAATTTCCATTAAACCTGAAGCCATGGCTGTCCAGATCAGAGGACTTGCCTCAATTAATATTCATTAAATACCCCTTTGACACCTAAGTATCTAGAGAAAGGCACGTTTGATCATTTGGTTTTAAGAGATTCTTTTTGTGATTTTCTATCAGCACAGAAATTCAAGCCTAAGTGATCAATGTACAGAAACAATTGTCTTTAAGTGAAGGATTGTCAGAGAAAATGCTCTTTTTTCACCTTGCTGCTATTGGTTTAATATTTACCCCTGGACTTGTTAATGTACTCACCCAGAAACAGGAGTTCAGCTGTGTGACAGAAACTGGAAAAGCTGGGAATAAACACTGTCCTGCCCCAGGACTCTTGTGTTCCCCTTGCTGGCAAAGCCTCTTCAAAAACAAATTTAAATTGGTGCTTAAAATCTCTGTATTTCACCTGGCAAGCACATAAACTGAATGCCTGTCTTTCCATCATGTGTTAGACAAATCCCCAAACCCAGCTGTTAGTCTGGTGTGTTTTAAAAGGGAAATATCAGTGGCTTCTTTCCGTGGTGGGGAGGACACTTATAAAAGCTCTGGTGGAAAGGGGAGTATAATCTGCATTTCAGGTGCAGTGTGCTGCAGCACTCATTCACATTGGATGTATGGTTTATGCTGAACATGCCATTCCATTTTGTAAGCCCTTTTTTATTTTTTTCCCCCACATCTCTTTGTGATTTAAGTTCAAGGCAGACCCGATGACTCCCTGACAATGTGTGTGGTTTAGTCTCTGAAGCAGTCACATCTAAGACAGACCAGAGGAGCACTGGTGACAGGAACATTGCACAACAAATTTCAGGAAGGGCAGTGGGGGTTGCTAAGCATTTTATCTGTTGGGAGTAGGAAAAATGCTGTATGTGGATGAGTGTAATTAGGTCATTGGTTTACGTGCCCAAAACCCTAGTTTCCCAATGTTTCTCAGAATTAACGAGGATGTATATTTAATGTGTATCTTTGATTTGGCTGAAAAGCACAGCCAGGCAGTCCCCTGCTGCCTGTACACAATTGTATTGTATGCATATATTTATGTACAGAGCTTCACAGACATAGATTATTCCAAGGAGGATTGGCAAGAACTCCTCCACCACCACCTCCTCCTCCTCCTCCTCCTCAATAGCCTCCAATTTCAGATACAGTCAGATTGTCAGGCTCTGGAACACCTTTGGTGCCACAGAGCTCCCTAAATCCCTGTCCTTTAAGGCACAAGCTCAAAGGGGCCCTGGGCCACAATTACTCCTTTGGATTTCTCCTGGAGGTGGGATATTGCAGGATGTGATTGAGCCCAGAGGCTGCCAGAGTGGCCAGGCAAGCACTTAGCAAACTGACTTCAAGATGTGTTGGGGGAAAAAAAAAATCTGTTTCCAAATCTCTTGTTTAAGGTTGTTTTATTTTCCCCTTGGATGGTAGGGTTGGAATCTGGCCTTGCAAAATCGCCATTAATAAAAATAGCTTTACTAACTTGTGCTTTTTGCAGCAGCAACAACTTTACCAGGACCCTCTGTGTGATTTTTCCCGGTGCTGGCATCTCTGGGATGGCATCTTAGGAGGAAGAACCTTTGGAGCTGAAGCTGGGAGAGTGTGAGAGGAACAGCCCTGCAGCCCTGGGTCAGGGCAGGAGGAGGGGGCTGTGGAGCACAGGGCCAGCTGCAGGCCCCCTCTGCAGGGCAGGGCTCCCTGGAGGGTCTGTGACCCCGGGGGGAGCCCACGCTGGGGCAGGGTCCTGGCAGGAGGGAGAGCAGCCTGTGATGGGGCAGGGTCCTGGCAGGAGGGAGAGCAGCCCATGGTGGGGCAGGGTCCTGGCAGGAGGGAGAGCAGCCCATGCTGGGGCAGGTCTGGTGAGAATGTTGTGACCTGGAGGGGCACCCAGGCTGGAGCAGTTCCTGAAGGATTGACCCCATGGCTAAAGGGATCCCTGTTAGAGAATTTCATGAAGAGCTGTCTCTTATGGGAGGGATCCCACACTGGAGCAGGGAAGGAATGTGAGGAGCCCACTCTCTGAGGAGAAAGGAGCAGCAGAGCCCACCTGTGATGTCCCTGTCCTGCCCAGCTGAGGATGGGGGTGGCAGGGCAGCTTTGATGGGCACTTGGGTGTCCAGCCAGGATCAACCCACAGCATTCTCATTTCCACCTTGATTTTTTTTCTTTCCTTTTCCCTCCCCCCCCACCACTTCCAGAAGATTCTGTTCATTTCCTACTGCACACAGAAGCACTTTTGAACACACTGAGCCAGCAGAGCCTTCAGTGGCTCTGGAACTCACTTCTCCATTAAGGGAGTTCACACTTGGAAAGGGCAGCAATACATCACCCACTGGAGGTTCTGCTGGAGCCTGGTGCACTTAACCTTTTGAAAGCCCACTGCTGCCACCAGAAGCTGCCTGTGCTGTGCCTGGCACAGCTCCAACTTCTCCCA
>VZRX01022255.1:30236-33555 GCA_013398075.1 Notiomystis cincta | reverse complement strand
GCTCCTGCCAGCAGCTGCTGTGCTGCTGTTGCTGCCCGCGTGGCACCGGGCTCTGCTCCGAGACGTGCTGGATGCTGGGGCTGGCAGCCAGACATTGAATGCACCCAGAGGCACAGAATAAGTGTTTTTGGCACTGTTTTGGGAGCCCAGGCACACCTGAGCAGTGTGACCATGCCAGGGACAGCTCTGTGAGGCGTGGTGTGACACCTGCTCGCCACTCCCCAGCTGCCACCCTCGGCCTGCCACTGACAGCCTCTCCAGAAATGGGATTTTTGTGCAAACCCCAGTTGCCCTGAGGGGTCCTCAGGAGTTGCCTGCCTTTCTCTCCCTCACCCAGCTATGTAACACTTCCATTTTTTATCGTTCTGTGAGTATTTAATCATCATTAGGGCATTTTTAGCAGCACAGTGGCTCACCAGCTTACAGCTGTGTGGAGGCCAGTGAGCCCTGGCAAGGCAGGACGGTGTCTGTGAGGGAATTTGAACTGTCTGGGCTTTTTGCTTTGAGGAGAAGTGTCTTTGGGTTCATTATTCCCTTTATTGATTTAATTCTAGCTGTGCGCCTCGTATCGACCTGGACTGGTCACCAGAGACAATTTCACTGGAGTTTTTGTCTTTCCAGGCAACTGTTGGAAGGGAAAAAAAAAAACAACCAGCAAAAAAACAAACCCACACCTTTGAATTAAGCATCATCTGGAAGAAGAGTTTTCTAGGAATGTCTGGTTTTATCACACTCCTGTTGCCTAATTTGTGATTGCTGACACGTAATAGGCACACAGAAGTGCTGAAGATGAATGACTCACTGTGATAAAGCAGGAACTTCCCTTCCTCTGCCCCTGCCCCCAAGGCTTCGTTCCCTTTTTTTTTTTCTTTTTTTTTGATCCAAACTTCAAAAGGATTGTCCTGGATGTTTATGCTATCCCATTTTTCATCCCTCCCCTGCAAAAGAGGGTTTTATCCCCTCTCATTTTTGAAAGCAGCAATAGAGAAATCTTACAAGAGGTATTTCCTTTCATGGTTTTCTGCTCTTTAAAGCCTTGAGGGGAGCTGTGTGGTTTTGATAAGCCTACAGTCCACTTCCAAACCTTTTGAATCTGCTGATTTTTGTAATGCTGGGATCAGGCCTGGGATGCTTACAGGAAGAGAAACACCTTCCTATATAAATTCTGCCTGTGAGCATGAGCATTGCTTACTTGCTCTGTTTCATACAGCCTTAGTAATCAAATAAGGTTATTTTTTTCTTTGTATCTTATCTTCCAGCTCTTTCTTCTGTCTGTTGAGCTCTTGCTGTTAAGAAGAGTCAGTAAATGTGCCTGTCTGGTCATCAGACTGTTGTGAGGGATGGGCAGGAGCAGTTCAGGTTTGAGCAGCCTCCCTTTCTGTAGGGACAGAAATCAGAAACAGCACCACCGAAATTTCCCTCCCCACAGCAAGGGCCTTGCTGTATTTTTTCACCAGTGATACCAAACTTTCTCTTCACATTTATGATTTTATTGGTGCTTTATAGTGTTGTGGTGCTCTGCAGTTAAATGGTCTGTTTCCTTGGCCTCACTGCACTCCCATCAGGAAACAGCTTCCAGTCTTTTCCTTCTAGGGCAGGGAGAATGCAGACTCCAAAGAATTATGTCAGGCTTGAAACTCCACAGACAGCACCAAACCCTCGCTGTAATGGCTCTTGTTGGACCCCACCAGGTTTACAATGAGCTTCTATCACTCTTGCCTGGATATTTTTATTACAATTAGCAATAATAAGGATGAAAATATGAAATGGTAAATTATTTTAAAAGTGATGTTGGTTATTTAATAAGAAGTTAAGTTAAGGTCAAACTGAAATTCTGTATTTCAGACTGAATTCTGAATTTGTTTTCCCCCTAATGATACCAGGAATGTCTTTGGTCTGCCAGATTTATTGGGAAACTTTTCAAGCAACCATTTTTATCTGTAATAGTGCTTTCAAATAAATTTTTAAAAGACTTTTTGAACAGCTAGTTCTTTTAACTGGTTTGCTCTTTACTATCTGAACTGCCCATTCTGAACACCAAATTTTATCCCAGTCTTGCTCTTTCACCTTCATTTTCTCTCTCTCCTTTGCAAATACCTATTTCAGACAGAATCAGGATTCAGAATGCTCAAACTCTCACAATCTTAATTAACAGCAGCCAGTGTCCTCCCTGTGCTTCTGGGCTATGAACCTACTATGGATTCTAATTTCTTTTCCTCTGGAAAGAAAACAATTGAGACATCAGGTGAGGAGCTGCACTTGAAAAAAATGCATTACTCATTCCTTTCTTCCCAGTACCACAGGGTGGATAAAACCACGTGGGTTTCCACTGAGTGGACCTGTTACCAGAGCCTCCAGACCCAAGTGCAGTTCAATTTTCAGAGGTATTTCTGGGTTGTTTTACCCAGGCAGCAGCACCTGTTTCGTATGTGAACCATGATTATTCTACTCTGATTGACACCTGCCTTCTCCTAATAAAGTCCCAGTTGCCCACCTCCCTTTTCCCTTAACTCTTTTAATGTAAGATGAAAAATTCCTTTACAGCACTGCAGTGAAACTCAACAAAGAGGGAAACCATCTGAATGTTTCAGTGGTGGTGCAGCACAGTTTTCAAGGCTCTCTGTGGATTAAAACTGTGTAATGTTTGTGGTTTCGATGCTGCTTTGAAACCAGAGCAGTACAAGAAAGTCTTCTGGAGATCCTTTAGGTTTGTACTGATGTGTCAGAACTGAGGGTAAAAATCTGGCTTGGGCTGGAGCTGAGGCAGCTGTGTGAAGAAAATTACTGTACACTGCTATCTAATCAACTTTGTCACGTTTCTTCCCCTTTTCCTTGTATTCTGCTGTGCTTTTTCTACTCCTGTACATTGTGTGTGGGGTGTCTCCAGGACCCTGGGAAGTTTCCATGGCCTTGGGAGGACACAGGGCCGTGCTCTGACAGAGAAATGCACTGCGAGCTGCTGAGCGCGTCAGAGGAACCCGGGGAGCCGAGGGCTGGCAGAGCACCTGGACCAGCTGGCCCAAGGACAGCTTTCTCACATTGTGGGCAGCTGGCAGGGCATCCCTTCATTTCCTTTTCCCAGCCTGTCTGGCACAGCCTCTTCCCTCCTTGCAGGAAGGTGCTGATTCCACCTGGGCAGAGTGGCGGCGACCCAGAATCGCCGAGCGCGGTTTCGTCTAACACCACGTGTGGAGTGGAACCTGCAGGTGTCCAGTGCAGCTGCTGGGCAGGCTGGGGGAGCAGAGCAGCTGTGGGACACCCGTGTCACACCTTCCTGTGGCTCCATGTGGGTTAATGCTCCCCAGGAGCCCGGCCTCAA
>VZRX01022255.1:17736-25236 GCA_013398075.1 Notiomystis cincta | reverse complement strand
ATTTTAGCCAATGAGGATGGAATGGTTGTTGATGTTGCTTAAGCCCTGTCAGGCTTCCCTGTCCAAATCAGAGCATGCTGGAATAGCTGAAACCTCACAGCCCACAAATGTGAGGTCTCAGAGGTCTTTTAATTCTTTTATGCTTGAATAATATATGAGCCTATGCTCAAAAAAAAAAAAAATCCATACCTGAAATATCCTGTGGTGGTACAAAAGCCTCCACAGCCCAATTTATTTGCTAATGAGACCTTTCAGAATTAATTTAAATGATCAGTGTGTGGCTGCACACTGTGTGGCTCACATATGTTGTTCTCACTGGAGACAGACCCACAAAGGTAAAAGAACAACACACTTTCAAGTGACTGAACCTGATAACTCTCTGCTGGGGCTTGGTGCCTGTATTTGGTTTTTAAATAAGTTGATTTCTAGCCACCAGAGCAGCGTGGGATGCTCTGAAGTCATTGGTGAAGGGTCCGATTCTTGCAGGTCTGTTTCACAGTTAATCCCAGTGACTTTTGGGGAGGCAAGTATCTGTTTAGGTGTCACTGCATGCCAAAAGGAATATAAAAAATGCTTGGCACAATTTATTCAGGCCTGAAGTAGAGTGTTTTGGAAGAGTTCTTAGAGAAGGCTCATTAGACTTTCAGAGAAAGCAATTACCATAATCTGAATATAGCAGTGTACTGAGTTGAGAGGGGTTTTCAGAAGTGGAGTGGCAGATAGGGTGGTGAGGAAACCCTTCTGAATGCTGGGGAGCTCTTAGGAGGAGGCAGCATCCAAGACTCAGCATTTATTGGGCTTTTGCTGATTGCCCAGGAGCACGAGGGGGAAGAAAGGAAACACAGAATGTTCAGAACTCTGAGCCTCCAAGGGAGCTTGAAGAGGGAGTCACGCAGAGCCTGGTGTCTTGGGGAGCTCTGTGCCTTCTGAAACTGCTGAGTTTCATTGAGACTCCTGCTCCCTAGAGATTCCTAGGTGGGAGTCATGGAAAAATTTGGGTCTGAAAACTGCTGAATTTGACCAGCTGCATTGACTTCAGCAGTTGAAGGCAGCAGCTTGAATCAATCTGAAAATTAGGATTTCATTGCATGCCTCATTTCACTGTGTCCTCACAGGGCAGCACTGGAGGGTGGAACTCTCCACCATTTCTGTCTGCTTCTCCCCATTCTGGGTAATATATGAATTTTTCACCTTTTTGTCAGGATGGCAGCAGTGGAATAAAGCTGGACATGAGCCCTCAGCCCTTGTGGAGCTCCCCAAGTCCTGCAGTGCTGCACACCAGCTCTGGTCCCTACTCCCTGCACCCATCCCAAGGGGGGAGAGCACATCTCATTTTCAAGGCTGATGCTGACCTGGAATGCCTTGTCACTGGAAGCACACACCCCTGTGATTGATAAATCTCCTCTAAACTCACAGAAGGAAAGGTTTCCCTGCAGGATTCAGTTTTTTTGGTTTTTTTATGGATTCAGCCTGTAAATATAAGAGTAATTCCTACAGAATTCCTACAGAAGCTGTTGCAAATGCCACGATTTTTTTGGAAACACAGGAGACATCACCTTCCCAAGGCAGGAGGGCAGAGCTATCTTTACTGAAATCTGTGCTGCCCTTCCTAGGTGTCCACATGGAAATTGGTCATTCTCAGGGTGTTTAAAAAGCTTCTAAAAACAGCTGAAGCTGTGACATTTACAAACTGAATTTCCTCTGCTTACTCTGCCATTGCCACCTCAGTGAGTGATTAGGTCTTACAGAAACCACTTTCCTCTCAGGTGTAGCCTGGACAGAACCAAGATTTGTTGGAATCATTACATCTGTTTCCAAATCTGTCTCACATCCCTTTGCTTTTTGTTTTCCAGGCCTGGCCTGGGCTCGCAGGCGACGTCGGGGCAGCGTTGCCCGGACTGGGATCTGGAAACCCTGGAGAACTCCTGTGAGCCAGAGGACCTCTTTGAGGACATGTAACCACGTGTGGGCTGGGCAATGGGGACTCTGGCCTTTCCATCAGGGACAGGTTATAAAATAAAAGGTGTTTCTTACAGAGCAAAGCCACAATCTTTGCTCCAAGGCTCCAAACCCTCCCGCGCTGCACTTGTCCCGTTCTTGCAGAGCCTTGGCCTGCCACACCTGGTCTGTGGTGGTCTAGAAGTTGAGTTTAGCCTCTGTGTGGACCTTCTGTGTGGGAAGGGAGAGCCCTGTTGAAGAGTTTTTGCATCCTCACAGCCTCTGACAGTGTTTGGGACCAGCCCTTCCCAGGTGCCATAACGTGACTGAGCCAGCACCGTGCTAAACCTTCCCCAGCTCAGCCCGGGCATGGTCTGGGTGAATCATCCCCAGCTCTGTCTGAGCTGCAGCTGTGGGCTTAGAAGGTTCTCCTCTGAGTCAAAGCTTGCCAAGAAATGTGCTTTTACTTGAAGGTTCTCTGTGGCACTATGCATCAAAAGGTATTCTTGATTTTGGCAGGAAAGTGCTACTAAAGTTGATACTGACTCTGTTTTAGCTTTCTGTAGAACCCACAGCGTTTAAAATCGTCATTTTTGATGCTTCAGCTTTTTCCTTGAGGCTATTTCTAAAAAAAAAAAAAAAAAAAACCACACAAAAAACCCCAGCAAACCAAAATAAAATGCATTTGAGAAATACATCAAATTTGTCTGTTTTTGTTAGACATTGTGAGTAAAGGCAGTAGTCACCAAAGTGTGTTAATGCCTGAGCTTGGCTTGCCCCAAACTGATGCCTTCATTTAGATTTAAGGCTTCACCAAAGACAAAGGTAACATGCATTTACCTTCAGTGGTCACAATGAAGAGCTGAACATGGACCTCAGGTTTCTGCTTTGCAGTTTTAAGAGCCTGAATCCATTCTTGTTTAAGACAGGAGGATCCAGTTCTTTCTGCAGAAGGAATCCCACCAAAGTCAGTCATCAAAGTCTTCTGTGCTCTATGGGCTGCAGAGTTCTTTGGTAAAATACTTGGTATTTTTGAAATGGCTCTGATTCTGCCAGAATTCCACCCCATATTCAGTTAAAAGCATGCCTGTCAGTATTTGCAGGCTTCACACAGGAGCACGAGGATCTGGGAATATTATATTTAAACATTCCTCTGCGAAAAAACCACGGTCACAGCATTTTAAATTCACAAAGGGCTTTGGGACAGTGTTATAAATCACACAGCAAAAATAAGAATGGCCAAAATATTTTGCTTGCTAAAAAGGCTTTGTGCCTGAGAAGTGACAGGGCCACAAAAGAGCCATTCATGCACCCATTCATAGGCACGGCCTGATTTAAAATCTTCCAGTGCTGATCTGACAATGCTTTCAGCAAAAGCTTGTATATGGTTTCAGTTTTAAAGTGAAAATGTTCCATGACTTAACCCTGAGTGCCAGGGCTTGGCTTGATTGTGCCTGCAGCAGAAAATGGAGGAAAATGACACTGAACATCCCACAGAACTCCAGCTCTCAGGAAACTGCTGGGTTTCAAATGCTGAAATGTTGTTGTGCAAATAGGAAATGTTACAATGTGTAATAAAGTCTGCCAGAGTGTTTATTCTTTTCTCTCCTTTTTTATTTATTTTTTTTTGTTTTGGTTTTTTTTTAAGGTTTGTAGAGTCAGGCCAGGAGCTGAGCAGAAAATTACGTGCTGGGGGATAACACACCTTGGTCTGAGTGAGCTCAGCTGTATCTGGGCAGGGGGGCCGTGGTGCAGAGCCAATTTCCACTCTGCTTGCACACACACAGACACCTCTTCTCCCCTGGAAGCCTCCTGACAAAGTGCCAGTGTCCTCAGCCATGTGGGAAGTGGTGGTGAAATCCTTTCTGAAGATCTCTTTGAGAAAATTCTGGTTTTCTGACAGGTTTTTCCAGGTGACTTTGAAGAGGAAAATCCCACCAGTGTCCAAATCAGTTCAGACCCCTGTGGGTCTCTCATTGTGTCAGAGCAGAGGCAGCACTGCAAAACCTGCAGGAAATCACTGGACCTTCTTCAGGAGTGGATTTATCTGTGAGAGGAGTGGGGGTATCTGCTTTATCTCTGAACTACTCCTCCCAGTGCATGGACACAGCCCCAAGGGTCCCACTGACCAGGACAGGTGAAATCTACTTGAATTACCTTGTGAATTTTTGGGGAGGGAGCTCTGTGGCAATGCCTCATGAGATATTTGCAGAAATCCTTCCTGTGATTGTGCTCAGTGCTGCTTGGCCAAGGCTCTGGGAGCAGCTGGGGCTCTGACTCCCCTCCAGGGACACTTCTGGGCTTCATCCTCACCCCACTCACCCTCCCAAACTCAGACCTGCTTTGTGAGCAGGGCTCTCCAGCTCAGTGTTCCCCAGGGGTCCCAGAGAGACTGACAGGGAGATACCACATCCCTCAGTTGCTTCTCCCCTGCCCAAAATGAGAGGAGAAAAATGCCCCAAAATGGGTTTTTCAAGGCAGGAAAGTTAACCAAAGTTAGGAGTCACAGATCAGATTTCAAAGATCTTCTGTGAACACTTCTCCTTGATACTGATCTACAAATTATTTCCCAGGTAATTTTTTTCTCCAGTTTAAACTGTATTTTTGGGTGAAAACAGAACATGCAGTTGTTTTACAGAAGGAAAACCCAAGTTTTCACTAAAGATTTGGCCTCCTCTAGAGTTTTACACCTTCAGTGTAACTGCTTAAACAGAGTGCATGTTCTCATGCAAAACAATTTGTTATTTGAGGTCTGAGAATTTTGAAAAGCACAGCTCAAAAACATTTCTTTTCAAGAGAGGGAAAAGAAAGTTCTGGACCAAAAAAAAAAACCAAAATAAAAAACTCAATTCTTGAGGAAGTGCTGCATGAAGTGTTGCCTTTGGGATGGTAATGTTAGTTTGATTTTGAGATAATGTTTTGACAATCTGTATCACCATTTTAACTACCTTCTCACCATTATTCCCAAAGCAGGCACTCCTGTGTGTCTCTGTGTGTGTATTAAATTCTTCCTCTCTTTGTGCCTGTGATGCATAAATGACTGTGTGTATAAATGTGATTTTCTGGAAATATTTAGTGTAGTGTAGTTGGCTCTGACAGCTTCTGCAGTTTGATCCATCAGCCTGGAGGTGCTTGAGAAAAGGAAAAGTCTTTACATGTGGGGATTCAGGTGCTGAGAAATGTTTAAGGCAAAGCCTTTTTTTTTTTCCTGGTTTTCTGAGAAAAATAAAATATGAGAACAGTGAAGTCAAAATGGAAGGAAAATGAGGCAATAAAAGCACATCCAGGCTGCTCAGAGACTGAGGGTGATAGATTTGAACTTCTTCTGAGCAATCCTAATTGAGAAGAATGCCCAGGAGCTGGTTACCCTCCTGAAGAGGATCAAGCATCAATCCTCTCAGCAGGGCCTAGTTCCACTTTCCCACTAGATATTTTCCTGCTCTAATTTTATTCTTATTCCCTTCACAAAGTCTGCCTTCCCATAAAATCTTTCTCTTAAATTTCCTCTTGGTGATCTGCCACCCTCCATCTCACCTTTATTCCATTTAATGTTGGTCAACATTTGAATTTTCATCCTTTGCTGACCCTTAAATGATTTCCCTGATGTTATAATTGCAGAATCAATTAAATTCATGGAAGTCATCACTGTTAATCTGCTACTGTTAGGGAAGTGAAGCTCTCTGTATTTTTAAAACCCAACACTTCTGAGAAGGAAAACACTGAGCTGGGGGAAGATTTTTTTCCTGGACCTCCTTAGGGCTCAGTCTCATTCATCATTTTCAGTGGCATTGGCACAAAAAGTAGGAACTGCTGTGGAAGAAGTGGTTCTGGTGAGGCTGGCACTGCCTGCTCTTGAATTTCATGTGTCCCATTGGTCAGGGGTGACAACAGTAACCAGAAATCACTTTTTTTGTTTTATTCTGTTTGTTTGTTTTTGGTTTTTTTTTGTTTTTGTTTTGGGGTTTTTGTGGGTTTTTTTTCCTTTTTTTTGCCTTTTGTTTTGTTTTTGTTTTGTCTAATTTTTTTTATTTGATTTTTATTTTTTTTTTCTGAATGCTAATAGCATCCCAGGTGATGTTTGTGCAAGCCCTGGATTAAAAGGATGACCATTCTTCTTTAAGGTTCCTTCTTGGGAAGGAGACAAAGCTCCATTTTGTTGGGTTTTTTGTTGTTGTTTTGGTTGTTTTTAATGGCCCTATTTGCCTTGTACAGAAATATTTAACCAAGGAAAATTTTGCCATCATTCCTGCAGCCTCACAGAGTCACTGGGCAGGTGATTTTGGAAAGGGACTCTGAAGATCTTCTCTGTGAAGGTTTCCTTGTGAGCCTCAGCTTTTTGGGAGTCAAACCAGTGGCTCCTTGCCTGAATGCCCCTCCTGGGTAGGAAACAAACACAGGAAACCATTTAATACTGGAGCTGGAAAATGCTGTCCTGATTATCTTCCTCTCACACAGAGCTGTTCTTTATTTGGAGAGTGAGAGGAATACTGGATGGGAAAATTTATGTCCAGGGGTAGACATGCACTCCATGAAGGTGCATGTTGAAATATCTGCTTTTGTGCAGCTCTTGCTGCAGTGTTCAGTTAATAACATCAGTGCAGCATGTAGCCCCTGTGTTGCTCTGAGCAAATGGTATTGATACCACACTGTCCTTATCTTCCTGCTTAATTAATTATGACTTGGAAGTCCTGCATCTCATTTTTAGTGCGTGGTTCTGGTTCCCATTGCTTGAGACACCAGGGTTAAGGCCCAGGTTTGATCAGTTTAATCAGTTTAATCACCCACCCCAATTTCCTCCTGAGATGCTGCAGGGTCCTCTTTGGCTCCCAAGGTAGTTGAGAGATGATGTTAAAACTCCATTTTAACCTCAGTTCCAAGCAGAAAAGGCTGGAGGTGGTCTGTCCTCCAGGCTCACATCCACATAAACAGAGAAAG
Organism: Notiomystis cincta; assembly: GCA_013398075.1. NCBI lineage: Eukaryota > Metazoa > Chordata > Aves > Passeriformes > Notiomystidae > Notiomystis > Notiomystis cincta. The sequence goes on along the minus strand of VZRX01022255.1, from coordinate 18,363 downwards.
GCAATAAATTGAATTTGCAGGGCTATTCACCAGCCCAGTGAGGGCAGCCCAGGAGCCCTGAGCAGCTGCTCAGCCTCCTGTGGTGTCCCAGCTGCACCTGAAGGGTGTGAGGGAGGGGAAATCTCCCTGGGCTGGGTTAGAATGTGTGCCTGGAGCTGCTCAGCCTGTCAGCCTTTGGCAGCCAGGGAAGCTGGGTGTCTTCATTGCCTCCCCTGAGCTGGGGTGGTGCCCCAGGGGATGCTCCTGCCTGTCCCCCTGAGGGATGCAGTGGCAAACTCTGGGGTGTGGCTGGCTGGGTGGTGGCCAGGTGGAGAGCAGTGGAGTGCTTCACCTCAGGTGTGCAAAGGCACTGGCAGAGCTTTCTGTGCAGCACAGGAATAAGGGGACAAGAGTTCTTGCATTAAAAAGTCATTAAAAATACATCAAAGTGTGAAATGCTGCACCCAAGGTTTTGCTTTCCTGCCTTATGAGGAAGGCAAGTGTTGACAACACTCCTGGCAGCATTTCCACACAATGAACACATGGTTCATTCCTTCATCATTATCTTTTCAGATGCCTTCAGCCCTCCTGGCACCCTGTGGCAGGCCCTGCCCAGGCAGTGACCCTGTCCCAGAGCAGGGGGCTCAG
>VZRX01022249.1:0-70734 GCA_013398075.1 Notiomystis cincta | reverse complement strand
GTGCTCCCTTCAGCCTGAGCCATTTCTGTTCCTGTTCTTCTCCTACAGAACACCAAGGATTCATGGCACTGCTAATCTCCCAGAGAGTGAATTTCCTGTGCCCTTTGATGACATCTCCGCACCCTCTATTTCTTCAGCTGTTCAGTTTAGCACTGCTTTAAACTCTTTCTTAACGTGTTCATCAGGCTTGTGTCTGTGGTTGTGTGCTGACCTAAATTTCCATGAAAAGCACTGATTTTTATGCTTGAGAGAGACAATATCAACATCCTGGAATCATCTGTTATTTGCAGTATGAAGTTACTAACATTGGATTAGCATCACCCTTGACACATGCACGCAAATCCAGCTCCCAGTTCTATCTGCCAATTTTTTCCCTCAGAATTACAACAAAAAGCTGAATTCTCATCTCTGTTCTTGTAGTTTACCTCATCTTACTTTTGATTGTAGCATACCTGCAATCTCCAGTGCCCTGACTGATCCCAGCCCTATCAGGAAGAGAACTATCCCATTAATAGCTCTAGAGTGGGTTTGGTCAGCAGCTAAAGCCTTTCTGGAACATTTCTGGAAGTCAGGACAAGCAGACCTAGCATGGTTTAATTTGCAGTGTGGTTTTTAGGAGGATACTGCACTTTGCAAGTAGGTCAGCAACTTTTGTGTCAGCCTTCATTTGTGACCAGCAGAATTTCTATCCCTTATTGCTAGTGAGAAATAATAGATGCTTGAAAAAAAATTACCAACCCCCAAAAAAACCCAATGCAATGGATAGTTTAGGCCTTGATATTCAGGTTTCTTTTTAGCTGAGGATATTAGTCTGTGCCACGAAGAGATGACAGATAAAATGTGTGTTGTCCCAACGAGTCAAAGAAATCACTCACCTAATAACAGTAATTACACCGTGCATCTGTGATGTTCTGCATGCTTAAGACTGTAGAAATATTGGCTAATTAGTCCTTTCAACACTGCTGTGTAGTTGCTCTAGCTGGTACTATTATCTTCCTACTGTAAGGGAAGGCAGAAACCAGAAAAGTTTGACTGATGTGCTTTGCACTAGTGAACAACCTCAAATTTCAGGGATTTATTCCACTGCAGTGCCTTGAAGGCGTGAGGAGGATGAAGGCCCACCTTGGCAGGCAGTTCAGAATGCTGGCTGCTCTTACCCTTTATTTTATTCTGTTTTAGGAAGGCATTACCTGCCAAAGCAGTTAAGATGATGGTAGGCAGGACACTTCCTGTGGCACAAGAGCTGCACAAACAGCTCTTGATGAACACAAATTCACCCCTCAGCAGTTATAAGCCCTGGGGGCCTATAAAGTGGAGGGGAATTATCACAGGATACCTTTGGCCTGCCAGCTCCTGAGGGGAAAAAAGCAGCTGCTGGTAAGTGCCAGCTGTGAAGCTCATTAGATCTAGAATTAATTTATAGACTGAGAGAACAATCAGTGCTGAGACAGCATTTCCTGGGAAACAGGGGAGCTGTGGTTCTTGTGAGAAGTGGGTTGGACACCAAAGTCGATGGCAGCTCTTCAGGTGATGCTGATCAGTGGTCTCAGCAAATGAGTTTCATTCAGCACTTCAGGCAGTAGATATTTCACATTCATCTCCTGCTTGAACCCTGTAAAAAGTATGAACTAAGGGCTAAGTTAAAAGTGTGGATTCATGGGGTTGGTGCCTTTGCACCTTGATAAATCTGGTGATGAACCTTGTATGGAGGTTCTAGTGCTCAGGCCCAGATTGTATTTCAGTTCTCAGAACTACAGTGGCTTTGGGAAGTGGCAGCTGTCTGTAAAGCCCAAAATACGAGTCAGGATGTGTTGCCTTCCTGCCATGAGCTGTGTTTTTGTGAGCAGTTGTGCTGGCCCCACTCAGGACTGTGATGTGCCACAAAAGCTCCTGTGCAGAGGGCTGATTTCCTCTCACCCTTCCAGTTCAGAGGTCTTGCAAAGCCACCTGTGTGCTCCTGGGGTGCCACAGTGAGGAAAAGCACATCTGGAAGCTTGTGGTGGTTGGAACAACATCCTCAGTCCCTGAGAAATAAAGCTTTTCACTGTAGCCATCTGTAGGGCCCTGCTGAGGGCTCCAGAGTTATGAATGCTCCAGTTGATGTTCTTGGATCACTTTTAGGGTTGCAAATAAAGACATTACTGGCTTCTTTCAGTCTAATTTTTGCCTCTTGGCAGCCAGCACCGAACAGGCTGGTGTTGGGCAGTGCTGTGATGTCTCCCTCCCTACACTCAGACAACACTCACTGGAGGGTGTGAAAGGAAAGAGCCTAGGAGAACACAGATATTGGAGATTGTCAGGCTTTAAAACCTCAGCTGATCCCTCCCTGCTGTGCTGAATCAAGGACAAAGTTGTTGGTCATGGCACAGACAACGTTTTTAGTCTCACTGCAGGCTTAAATGCTTTTTTATATTTCCCTTCTCATTTGTCAGCATCTCTGCAGTGGTTTTTGACCCCATCATGTATTTCTGATCAGCTCTGATACAGGAATAGAGCTCCCACAGCTTGTTTACTTAGTTTTGAAGGAAAACTGCAGCTGGCTATAGAAAATAAACTCAAATTTTCTTCTGTGAGAGAGAAACTGTGCTGTGGATTCCACAGTTCCTGGCTGTCTTTCTTTTTTCTGACCACTTGGTATCAGCCACCCCTTATGCCACTTCTAAGAAGGGGTAATACCTGGATGTCAGGAGGAGCTGAGAGTACTGGTTACACTGAGGGAGTTTGGGAGAGGGGAGGTTAGAAAAATGTGTTGGATAAATTCATGGGCACTGTGAGGGGACTTGGTGATATTGCAGGGGACAGCTGGAGCAGGTCCCTAAAGTCTAAAGTATCCTAATTTTCCATCACTTGGAAAACATTCACTTCTTTTTTTTGGTTGAAGAGTGTGACGGGAAATTGATTCTTGCCTGAACTGTCTCATGCTCATGAATGCCAGTGGATGGAGTTTAATAACAGCACAAGGGCGAGCCTTTTAATATTCTTTTCCTTCTGTGTGCACTAACCTGGTCCTGCTTTGATGCTCTGCTTTTGGATGCTGATGTGAACAGAGATGCTTTTAAGTGCTATTGAATGCCTTTGTATGGGTAATAATTTTTCCCCCCTCCTTGAGATGTTTTATTGAATTCCTGTTCAGCTTTTTCTGGCAGCCTGAAGGCTGGGAGTTCATCTGTCAGTGGGCACAGGGGCTGTTAAAGGTGTAGCAGATTCTGCACTTGGAATTCCTTCTCCCCTGGGGGCAGGACTTGTCCCCCAGCCTCAGGAGTGCAGCCCATACAGGTGTGATGGGGCACACCAGCTGCATTTGTTCCTAATCCTCCCCTGGATTATATTCCTGTGAACAGGACACTTTTTGCTGGGAATTTGAAGAGCCACTGCATGTGTGTCTCACCTGTGTGTTGCCCTCCATCTCTGATCCACCCTCAGTAGCACTTGGGAAGAGATTTGCTGGATCTGACCACAAACCAGAGCTTTCCTCCCTCTTTCCCTGCCAGACCAGCCTTCTGCTCACTGCTGCAGAGCAGCCAAGCTCAGGGCACAGCCTGCACTCCCAAACTGCTGGGACTTTGGCAGTTAGCTGAAAATATTAATTAACATTTGTTCTGCTAATGAGGAGCCAGTTTGCTGGAAAGCCCCCTGCAAAAGTGAATATTCATAGCACTGCACCACTCGTGGCTGTGGAATTCTGGGCACAAAGAAAGTATGATGTGTTTTAGAGGGAGTGTTGATGCTTTTTAGGGGGGGGAAAGGCCACCAAAACCACAACTGCGAGGATTTGGCTCTAACCAGTGATGGAGGATGTGCCACAGGCAGAACTCAGGGGAAAACTTATTCCAGAGGGAAGGAAAGCTGAGTCTGCCATGCTGCTCTGACCTGGTATTTTCTCATTTATGTTCCAAAAAGTGTCTGTGATTACAAAAATTTCTGGATTGTGCTAAGATTTTTTTTCTTAGTATCAACTCTGCTACTTGTACTGTTTGGCAGGTCTGGTGGAACACTCATTTTAGTGTTTCACTGAAGCACAAGATTCAAGGAGATGTGGTAATTAATAAATAGGTTTTTCTGTTGGTCTTTATCTGCATAGACAGCACTTTTTAATGTTATTAGGCAAATTATTTGATTTTGCAAGGCAATAATAGCCAATATATCTTTTTCAAATGTGGTGGAAGGTCAAAGGTTGGACTCAATGGTCTTGGATGTCTTTTTCAACCTTAATGATTCTATGAAATTTACCTCCATTCAGAATTTAAAGTGATTTTTCTCATCTTACAGGGTTTTTTTTTCCTCTCTCTCCCCCCTCCTCTTTTTAGTTATGTTGCCCATCCAATTTACATTGTGTAACACAAAAAAAAAGGCTCTGTGTTTAAACAGCTTGCGTTTTGTTGTTGCTAATTAGTGTGAAACAGATAATGGGATATGTTACTGCTGGCTTGAAAGTGGGAGTAAAAGGAGAAAATCAAAAATTATTAATCTGAACACCTGACATCTAGCACAGAGGAAGAATTCCCTGTATACCAGCAGTATTAAATGAGAATACATTTTGAAGGTGTATTCAAGTGGAGTGATTATTTTAGGATTGTAGCTTTTATTACTGCATGAAAACCTTTCTCCCCTCATCCAATATAATTTTATGTTCTAAACTGTCAAACAAAATCCTGCTCTGATTGCATTATGGTGATGTACCCAGAGAGTGTTTTACCATTCCCATGAAGAGGTTTTTTTTCTTTAAATAAAGGTATTTTGGGTATGAAACCCTTGGGGATGGGTTATAATGGTTTATATCACCTAAAACTTTTGCTGAGGGGGAGAAATGCAACTTGGAGTAAGCAGTGCTTAAGTGAATGTGGGAGGTGAGGAGTGAGCAGTGTTCATTGATTCCCTGGTGCTGGAGTCTCTCTGTGTCCAGGTGTCAGAGCTGTTCCTAAGCCAGGAAGCCCAAAGCAGTGATTGTCTCATGATTTCAGAAAGCTTTTGCTTCCCTCCTTAAGGCAACATCTCCATTTCACCTGGCCAGTGTTGTTACAGCCAGAGCACTGCTTTCCTTTGCTTTGCAGCCCCAAAATCATTCTGAACAACACTTCTGGTGGGTGTGAGCTGAAACAATTATAAACTCTGAATCCTTTCTGCATTCCCCTGAGGGCACAGAGAGAAGGCTCTTGTGCCTGGCTGTGGGAGGGGGCAGCTTTCACCTGGCCACAGAGCACAGGATGTGATGAGAATCCTCTCATCTCCTTCAGTGAGGGAGGTGAAGGCTTTGGCCACAGAGAAGTCACTGAAGCTGTGGCAGGGTTCTTGAAGCCGTTGGCTTTGCTGATGTTTGCCAGGTTAATGAAGGGGCAGATGCTGCTGGAGCAGTGCTGGTGTTTGGGTGAAGGCACAGCCTGGTGCTTGTGCTGGGTGCCCTGCAAGCCTCTGGCTCTGTGCAGGACCAGCTGCACAGGGAGCATGGGGCAGGCAGGGCTTTTTCCAGGGCCTACCTTCTCCAGGAAAGCAGGGAAGCAATTCCTTTTCCCATAGGAGGGGGATTCCCACTACAACACGTTTAATATTCAGGTGTAAACAGAGTGCTCTTGTTCCTCTGAGATCCCTCAGCTCCATGAGGAGCTCGTGATGGGCTGCTGGGCCAAACCTGTTTCATTTCCCTTCTTTCCAAGCCATCCAAATCCAGTTTCTCCTTTAATTTTAATTAGGCACAAGACAAGTGTCCTGTAAATAAAACCTGTTTACAATTATCAGATTTCCGCATCGCTGTCACTTGTTTATCAGACGAGAAGGAGCTGTGGGCTTGTGATGGGGGAAGGACTGCAAACCTCAGCTGCACAGCTGTTGTTCTGTCAGCCACCTTTACATCTTCCTGTATCAGAACCCTGTGTTTCGCTCAGAACTCACAGTTTTTATCTCTGGAGCTGTTGCTGTGATGGGCCTGTGCTTTGCAGAGGTTTTCCTGCCAATTTTGTCTAATAGCACGTTCCACGAGGCCAAATGTTGTCTGCTGAGGGATGAGATGTACTGATGTATTTCATTGATCTGCTGCTAAAAGTTAGAGACCTTTTTTTTCCTTCCTCACTTGTGTTTTTCCCTGCAGGAACTTGTTGACAGGAGCCACAGAGCTTTGGAGGTTTCTTGAGGGTCTTTTTGATGAGCTGCTGCTTTGAATGATTGCCTTGGCTAACCTGAGACAGGGGTTCTGTGTAATATCTGTGTTGCTGTGCCTTTGTCTCCACAGCAATACCTTCCTAAATTCCAGAGGCACCCTGGGGCAGAACAGCACCATGGTGTGTGCACACAGAAAGCTCAGAGGAATTCTGCTGGGGGGGTCCCAGCATTTCTCTTGGCACATCATCTTTTATACCCAGCACCAGCTAAAATACTGATTTAAGTCACCTGTTTGCCAAATAGCAACAAAGAGAGACAGGATTTCTCTTGGTGGGGAGAACTGGAGAGCAGCAACAGGCAAAGAGGAGGAGATGGAGGGTCCCTCCTTCAGAGAGATGCTATGAATCCTGGCTGTGGAAGAGGGATTTGGGATGAGCAGAGCAAATCTTGTCCTTGCTATCAAGGAAGCCACGTTGAGCCTCTCTGGGCTCTCTAATCACACTTTTGTTTTTTGCTGTTCTTGCCCAGGCTCTTGCCCTTCTCAGCAAAAGAGCTGAGGAAACACACAAAGATAATCTACAAATATTAATTTTTTTTGAGCCAGAATATTCAAATGGTTTTGATTGCTGAAAAGAACAATCATGTATTATAAACAGAATGTGGTTTGGGTTTTTCTCCCAGTTGTGATGATTCCATGGCAAACTGCTGTCAAAACCTAACAGCAAAAGTGCAGCTGGGCTGACACACAGAGCGATGCTGTGAGGTGTGCCCTGGTTACTGGTTTGGCCTGATCATCTCACCAGCCCAAGGAGTCATTTCCCTGTGTAATTCTGTTTTCCTCTGGCTCAGCCTGAGTGCCTTTGCCTGCTGTGCCAGCCTGCACAGTGTCACAGAGAGCTGCAGTGGTGGTTTGGGGCTCTTTCCAGTGGGTAACCATCCTCAGCACCTCCCAGCCCCTGAGGGGCTGAGCTGCAGCAGGAGCAGTGTCTGTGGTTCAGTAACAGGATAAAAGGGAGAGGATTGTACCTTTTTAAACACCACCAGGATGCCTTTCCTATGCTCAGACATGGACTAGCATGGGTTTTATGCAAAAAGAGTGAACTGCTAGACACTACCTCCTGTAATCTTCCTGAGTTCTGTGGCTGAGATCTGCCAGCAGAGCTGTTAAGCAAATCCTAGATTTTTCAGTACTTGAAATACATCAGAAAACTCTTCTTTTGTGATAGACTTTTTTTTTTCCCTTTAGTTCTTTCTTGAGCTGTCAGTTTTTATCTCCCTAGGAAGACAACTGTCCTTACTTTCTTATTTTCAGCAGAACTGGATTTTCTGGATTACATTGGTTTCCATTATCTCTGTCATGTACTTACCAGTGAATCTCCACATATTTCTTGCAAGCTCTCGATTTGTGATATAATTTCAAGTAATTTGAAAGCCTGAGCTCCTGGCACAGCTGTGTTGGGGAAGGATTTTTTTTTTTTTAATGCATCTTTAGTGGAAGAATTCAGAAATTGCAACTGGCTAAGTTAAGCCATGGAGGCCCTGAGTTTAGGATTTTCATGTTTGAATTCCAAATGTCTCTTATTTAACTGTTTACAGGGGTTTTAGGAGCCTTTGTTACCTGGAGCACAGTTCTTTGGCTGCCTTGAAAAGCAAGTAATGATGAAAGCAGAGTGCCTGTGTCTCTAAAGCTGTTATAGAGTAGCACCAGCAGCTCTTTTAAGACAGATGGCAGAGATGTTTGCTGCCACCAAAATAAAAGAATTAATGCTTAATAAAACCACTTTTTTTTTCTCGTTATAGTAAAGCACATGAAGTTCTATTAAATAACATATTAAATCAAGATAATGAGAAGACAAAAGAGTGCATGAGATGCTTAAAGTTGTTAAAATCAGTATTTAGGCCCCATTAAAATACAATTGTTCCTGGTTTGTGTCTTTTGTTGTTTCAGGTGATTCAAGTACAATTTCATGGGTTTTCTCTCCATCTGTAAATCCTAGTTGGCTTTTTTGGAGGAGTTGGTTTTGAGTTGATTTTTTTAATCAGTGGAGTTGGATTTTTGGCATCTAAAAGTGTAAGGTTTTTGTCCTTTGTAAATTGGCTCTGTCTGCATTGGAGATCTGCATTTTTAACTGGAGATAGAAAACTTGACCCTGCCTACTCTGAGTCTTTGTAATTCCTTTGTTCTAAAAGCACTTCAGGATCCATGAGGACAGTGCTGTTCTGAAATGAAAGCCACTCCAAGGACAGAGCAGTGGATTCTGTGGGGACATGTCAGGGCAGAAGGCTGGCACAGGACATGGGACCACCTCAGGGCACTGCTGGCAGGGCTGCTCTCAAGATGTGCGTGTGGGCAACAAACCTCCCAGAAATTGTTGTGGCTGCCCCTGGATCCCTGGAAGTGTCCAAGGCCAGGCTGGATGGGGCTTGGATCACCTTGGGATGGTGGAAGGTGTCCCTGCCCATGGCCACTGGATGTGCTTTGATGTCCCTTCCAACTCAAACCATTCTGTGAGTCTGATTCCACGAAATTCATGCCACATTTTTGAACATAAGCTCACAATATGCTGCCATTTAAAAGAAAAAAAAATGTGTTGTGAAACATTTTGTTCTTGCTGTGGTGCCCCTGAGCTTTGCAATTCTAGGTCTTGTAGCTTTTTTCTTCTTTTTCCCCCACTCTTCCAGTTAATGGCTTTTCCCCTGCTCCCATGTTAATGTGATGGCTTAGCTGAATAAATTTCCATATTTCCCAGCTGCATCTGGCTGTTCCCACTGCTGCCATCAGTGCTGGAGTGGGGTCCTCTCTGGCTGCCCTGGGTAGGATTTAAACAAGACCCAACTCCCCTTCCTGAGAGTTTTACTGCATCCTCTGTCTGACTGCTGGAGTCTCCTCCTGTGTGAGGAAGGTCAGACTGTTGCTCCAAGGCCTCTGAGTGCAGGGAATTGTCTGTGAGGTCCTCCCCTTGGAAGGAGGAAGATGTTTTCTTTCCTCTAGAAAATCACTGCTTTGTGTTTCAAACCGGTTTGATGTGTGCTGGTGTCTCATGAGGGAGCTCCTGATGTGTCCTATATATGAATCATGGCATGAGTGGGGTTGGAAAGGGCCTGAAAAATTCCCTGCAGTGGGCAGGGACACCTTCCCCAGGCCAGGCTGCTCCAAGCCTTGAACCCAAATCCAGGCAGGCTGTGCAGTTATTGACAGACACCTTAAGCACCTGGGTAAGGCAGGGTCTAAACAGCCTTCTTTTGTTTCAGTGGTGAATTTATTTATCTTGATTTTGGTTATTATTATCCACATTATTCAACCATGTTTTCAACATGGAAAGTCTTCTCCATGGGGTTTGCTTTTGGAGAATCCCTTTGGCTGCCAGCTGTAATATCTGGTGTTGAAGGGAATGAGGGTTCCTGTTTTCCACAGAAAATTCCAGAACTCCATCAGGGAGCATGGTGGCACTGCTGTGTCTGCTGGTGGCTCATTCAGGTCACCTGTGGGAAAGCCCAAACCACAGCAATCTGTTGGTGTCTCACAGCAATAAAGAGGAAACACACGGAAGGAGATAGGAATTTGACCATTTTGTGGAGTAAAAGGCATCTCCAGCCAGAAGGGAGAAAAGCCAGAAGCTGATTACAGCTAGGGGCAATCCAGCAGTCTAGACAAGGTGCCTGTACTGGAAAGGAGAAATGCTATAGGTAATTAAATGTATGTGTCACCTGTGAGGGGATGGAGCCCTTTTGGAATTTAGGGAGCACACCACTGTTTCCTCTCTGTTTATTCTCTTATTGTCTATATCCATTTAGTGAGGATGTGGAAATGAAGTCCAGTAAGGTTTTCCATTCACCTCCCAATCCCATAACAAAGAAAATGATGCCTTTGGTATTTCTGATTTCGTTTTGTTAGCTTGAAAATGGAGTTAGAAACTTGACTGAACTATTGTCCTGATTGTGGGAATGAATTGTGAAATAAACACAAACTTGTGGTTATTATGTTGTTGTTCTGTATATATTCCTTGTTTACCAATTATATCTTACCTCTAGGGTAATCAACTTTAAATATCCACCAATAATTTGAACATCAAATGGCACTTATCCTGCAAGCACACCCCAGTAATCTATGCACATACATTAGGAGGGTGCCAAAGTGTTTACTTAGACTTTAATGTGATGTTCTGTATAATTTTCCCATAGATTAGCTTCAGCAGGAAGTTTGCATGTATTTTTCCCCCCTAAAAGCTACATTCAGTAATAATGGGTCGTATTTATAGCAGTAGTGATGAATTAGAAAACTGATTGGGTGAACTACTTGATTGCTGCTCATTTAGCATTTACAGTCCTGCCAAATCTCTCTGTGAGGGATTTGCAGGGAGGTTTGGGTGATGGAAGTGCCTGCCATGGCCAAGAGCGTCTGAGGACAGCAGGAATTGCCCAGGCAGAGCAGGAGTCAAAGCAGTGATTGCAGCATCAGCAGGAAATGCTGGCTGTTTGTGGAAAAGACTTGTCAGCCTCGTGTTTGAAATCATGATGGAGTGGTTTTCAGCACAAATGACTCCTCTGCCACTGCCCCAGGAGCAGAGACTGCAGGGACAGAGATGCAGCCCCATGGGCACCTCCTCAGTCACAAAACTCAAATCTTTCAATGCTCCTCTTGTGGTGCCAGCAGCAGGATGGGTTTTCTCTGTTGTACCAAGGTCCTGTGTGATGCAAAGGGGGAGTTTCTCAGTAGGAATTGTTGGCTCACTATTCAAGACCTGCTCACATTATGTCACATCTATGTTGGAGAGAAGGGGCCTTGAGATCCTGAGAGAAAGAAGCAGTCAAGTCTCTTGATCCTTTTTCCAACGTTAGGTCCTTTGATCCATTTCAGAGACAGCTTTTGAAAGTTCTCTTCACAAAGGAAAAAGCCATTAAAATTTGTTCCTGTCCCACAAGGGCTATATGATGTGTTTGGGATATTTTTGAGCACGATAAAATCAGCAGTGCAAAAAAATTTCTTGAGAAAACAAATGTTTTCATGTTTTCCTGGAGGGAAACAATGCTTACAAGGTGTAATACACAGTAGTATTTCTGTAATTTAGAACTGATTAGAACTGCATTCATTCTGACAGGCCTTGCACAGTGCAGGGGAGTTCCTCTTACACACTGAAATCCATTATATGATCCCCTATGTTATCTGTTGAGGAAGAGCTCTCCTTGAATATTAAGTGAATGTTTTTCAGTTTTTAAGAAGAAATTCTTCCTTGTGCTCGTGGGCAGGCCCTGGCACAGGGTGCCCAGAGAAGCTGTGGTAACACCTTTCAGCACAGATAAAGCAGCTTACAGGGTTGTCCATTGCTGCAGGCATGGGGTGGGGCACTCAGCCTGCAGATGGATCTGATGCCCTTGGTTGTAAAACCTGGGAAGAAGTAAAAGAGGGGAAAAAATGATATTTTGCCCTGGTTTTGTTGTCCTAAACAGTAGTGTTTCTCACTGGGACATCTCTTTTTCATCTCAGGTGGCTCAGGGGGGACCTTGTGGCTCTGCACAAGTCCCTGACAGGAGGGGGCAGCCAGGGGGGGTCGGGCTCTGCTCCCAGGGAACAGGGACAGGACAAGGGGAAACGGCCTCGAGCTGGGCCAGGTTGGACACCAGGATGTCCTTGTTTCCCTCATCTGTCTCAGCAGCTGATCCTGTGAGGTTCCTTGGCTCTGATGTTGATCAGGAAGGCTGCAGAACACTGGGATTTTTGGTTGCCATCAGTAACTGCAGCTCAATGTTGCAGGGAGCTGCTGCTTAATGGGTAACTCACAATTTAGTGGGAAAGGCTGTCCCAGGCTCCTGTGCAATTCTAGGACCTGATTCTTGATAGATCACTGAGCAATTCGCAGTTCCTGCCTATTTTTAGTGTCCCCAAAAAAGGCAAAAGATTTCAAGTGAAGAGGCCCATTAAAAACGAGCAGATCCTGTTATTTCTTTGCTTTTGAGCGGAAAGGAGGTGTAAAGGCTTCTTTTGGCAAATATTTTTAGGATTCTGCCTAATTGATGTGATACTGTTTTAATGGAAAACCTGTTATTAGTGAGTGTTCAGACTTGGAAAAAAAATGTGTTATGGAAGGAGTGAAAATTAATTTCTTGTGCCTGTACAAAATAGCATCAATATAATTTAAAGTAACAGATAAAGTGAGTACAAGAGAAAAGTTATACTCCTGTCCAGAAGGCTGCAGAAATAACAGCTGCTAGCTCCTGTTATTAAGTCCTGGATTAGTGAAAAGGTCATGCAATAAAAACTGCAGGAAGGACACCAAATGTTAAGATTTATTGAGGGGAGAGTGTGCTAATAGGTATTATGTGGGAATTGACTGCTTGTGGTTGCAGCTGGAGGAGTGAGGGGTGATAGTAGTGACACAAACTGTCAGCTGGGGGAGAAAAATAAACAAAACAAGCATTTAAAAATCCTGTCAGAGCCTTCACAATGTGGCCCAGTGGGTAATGGATTTTTGACTATGATGAAGCTATAACATGATTTATGTCAGTAGCTGTATCTAGCTAATTGCAGGAAGCACAATAAAATTTAAAAACCAGGGCTGCTTCATAATTACTGCTATGTATAGTGATAATATTTATCTCCTAGCACTCTTACAAGGTTTGGCTTCTGTTTTTTTAAGTCTCAAAACCTCATTTTTTCTTAGTATTTCATGAAGCTGTGCAGGACACCTCAGGGATGTAGCACTGCCCATGTTGATCTGACTCAGTGCTTCTGTTACCATCAGTGAATGGGGAGATACTGAGATTAAAATATCCTTTTTGTCCAAAGGGGAGCCATGAATAAACTCTGTTGCATCATCCTGACAGTCTCACTGGTGGGACATGGTGATGTCAGAATATGAGGCAATAATTGCTGAGTGACAGGGGGGTTGTTAAAGACAAATGTGGGAAACTTCCTGGCTTTATTGCACTAGACAAAGAAATTTCCCTCAAAACCCTGTGCCCCTAAAACAATTAATTTATGTAATCCAAATTTTCCAAGGTGAAGTCTAGTGCTGGAATTTCAGAACTATGTGGAGGCTTTTTCTCTGTAAATATAATTTCAAAGGGAGAGGATATAATGATGGATAAACTACATAAATAACCCTCAGAATTTTGTGCCTTCAGCCCACCTTGAGGGGACCTGTTATTGAATTTTAGGGCTTTCTTGGTGTCAGGAAAGTGATGGCTCAGATGAGTCTGTTTTCTATTGTGCACATCTGAAAAGCTGTGTGTGTTGGTTGATGGCTGGAACTGGAATTCCAGCAAATACCTGGAATGGTGTGAGTGGCTTTCTGCTAACAACCTGCTCCACAGGGAGCAAATCCTCCTGCTTATTTTATAAAACAAAATAAACCCAAAACAAACAGAGCCCCCTCCCAAATCCCCACATGTGACTGCTGGAGTGGGCATAAGCAAAGGCTTTTGGCTGCCAGCATGCATCAGAGTGCTTTTGCTGGCATGCCAGATGATGGGGACAGTGTGTGAATGTCATTTCGAAGCACAACATCAAAATAAAACTTACAATTCTTTAGGCTTGAAGCTGCCAAATACATTTTTATATTTGTTTCATTAGAAGTCTGCCAAAAAAACCCCAATGGCAGCTGTGTCCAGCAGCACACAAAAGTAATTTATGGAAAGAGATTTATTTACTTGAAATTTAGTTCAGAGTAAATTGAATGGGAGGTTTTACAAAATTGTATCCATTTTTGTGTAGCTTCCTGCCCCTTTGGAAAGTATTTTTTTCTGATAGGGGTAGCTTCCCTTCTTACACTTCCAGCAAACTGTCAGATTTGGGAAAAGGGAGCAGGAATTGTATGGCTTTTCAGGTAGATATGAACAGTGTTTTTAACCACCCCATGGAATCTGAGGTTCCCTGTGCTTTCTGATGGAGGTCAGCACTGGAGGAAGAAAGTTAAATGATAAAATGTGGGGTTTTTTCATCATTGTTCTTCAAAAATGTTTGATTTGCTGTCCACAAAATCTTAAATACATCCTTGGTGGTACCTGGCCTCTCCAGACCTGGCTGGCCTCAGCTTTGTTCTGTTTCCAGAGGGGATGAATTTGGTTTGTGCCACCTTGCTGGGGAATTGTCCTGGAAGGTCTGCTGAGGATTCCAGAGGCTGAACTGAGGACTGGCCATCCTTGTTCCTGTCCCTAGATCCCTGCTTTCTGTGGGGTCCCTCCCTCATGGTCTTGTCTTGGAGTTAGTCAGGGTCATCTGGGGCAGAGGGCCTCTGATGGAGACTAAAATGAATTAAATAATGAGGCCCTCGTCCTCTTCCATCAGTGGCTGGGGCTCAAAGAGCTCTGGGGGAAGGTGACAACAAAAACCTGTGAGCTGCAGGCAGCTGTGGGGCCCTGGGGAAGGGTGATGGGAGTGACACTGACTGAGCTTCTCTCCCCACTGTGGGAGCAATTAAAACTTCCTGAGCAGCAGCAGTTCCCTGTGCTCTGCTGAGATTTTGGCTGAGCCTGCCCTGCCCTGCTCTTCCCAGCAGGGCCACAGCTGGGGAGCTGCTGATGCTGTCATGTCCTGGCACTGTCCCCAGTGTGTGCTGCTGGCTGGGACCTCGGCCAGCTCCCCAGGACACAGAGCTGCTGGGCAGCTTTGGGGAGGACATGGCCTGCTCGGGGTGTTCTTTGCCCTCACGCCTTGCAGCAGCTCCACCTGCAGCAAATCAACTTTGACTGCAGCTCAGACTGCAAAGCTGCTCCCCCTCGGCTTGGGCTTCCCTCTCCAGGACCAGGAGGGCACAGGATGATTTCTGGAGCTGAAGGGAAATGTTCTAATCCCTCATTTTTACCTGGCTGCTTTAGGGTGGGGGTATTTCAATCATTCCAAGCTTCCTGCTGTGCCTGTTCCGCTTGCTTTGATTGCAATGCCACGTTAGCTCAGGTTTGGCCTACAGATGGGATTTAATGATTTAAAAACTGCCCAAGGAGCCTGCAACTGCAAGGTAACTCTCCTAGCTGAAAATTAATATGGTTAATAAGAATAGTTTAAATGCTAATAATGCATTTTAAATTGCATAACAATTAAACAAATTGAAGAAGGGTCTATACCTGAAATGAAACATTACCTTAAAGAACAATAATGGGGAATTTACTTTCTGGGAGAGAATAGCTGCTGTATTTAAACTTGGGCATTCACTTTCAGTGAAAGCTCTGCAGGATTTTCAGCTGAGAATATCTGCACCCAGGCTGCAAGATCACCATTTTGTTGCAGAATCCTTCTTTACTGCTAATGTAAAATTATCTGAATTTATAGAGCATGATGTAGGACCCAAATCATCTTGATCAGGTAAAAGTTGTGGCTGTTTCCTGGCTTGTCCTGAAGGTGCTTCTCAAACCTGTTGCCAGTGTAGGGCACTGAGTCACTTCTGTTGTAGAATCTCAGAGTGGTTTAAGTTGGAAGGGACCTTGAATCTCATCCCATTCCACTCCCTGCCATGGCAGGGACACCTTCTGCTATCCCAGGGTGCTCTAAAGCCCATCCAGCCTGGCCTTGGACACTGCCAGGGATCCAGGGGCAGCCACAGCTCCTCTGGGCACCCTGTGCCAGGGCCTGCCCACCCTCCCAGGGAACAATTCCTTCCCAAGATCCCATCCATCCCTGCCCTCTGGCACTGGGAAGCCATTCCCTGTGTCCAGGCCCTCCAGGCTGTTGTCCCAAGTCCCTTTCCAGCTCTTTTAGAGCCCTATTAGGTCCTAGAAGGCCACAATTTGGTCACCCTGAAGCTGCTCCTCTCCAGGCTGGACAATCCCAGCTGTCCCAGCCCTTCCTCCCAGCAGAGCTGCTCCATCCCTCTGATCCCCCTGGAGCCTCCTCTGGGCTCTCTGCAGCAGCTCCAGGTCCTGCTGTGCTGGGCCCCAGGGCTGGGGCAGCTCTGCAGGTGGGGTCTCACCTGAGCACAGGGGCACAGGGGCAGAATCCCCCCCTCCCCTGCTGCCCACGCTGGGGCTCAGCCCAGGGCACGGGGGGGCTCTGGGTGCCAGCTCTCACCCACAGCACCCCCAGCTCCTTCTCCAGGGCTGCTCCAGCTGCTCATCCCCAGCCTGGGCTGATCCCAGGGGTTGCCTCAAGCACCAGCACTTGTTCTGTCACCAGAATGTGCCCTCTGGCGTTTCCCCATCAGTTCCCTGTGAACCCAAAAGCTCTGCTGAAGCTCTGCCTCCTGCCCTGTGTGTGATGTTTGCTAACCCCAGGTGATTGGTGTCACTGTCACTCTGTCTCTAATGGTCACAGTGCAGTTTCCAGCTGTATCTTTCTGACAGGTAACACACAGCCTCCTAAAAGAGGTGGAAATTAATGATTGAGTTCCAGCAGTTGTATTTTTGTCTGCAAAAGCCACACTGTGCCAGGTTTTGACATCCTTTAGTACTTTATAAGTCAATAGGACAGCTGTGCAATGAAATGATTTTTAATGAGAAATGATGACAGGACCTGGCAAAGAAATAATGCTGAGTTAATCAGGAAAGTTCTGTGTGTTAGTAGCACTCTGCTCCGTGGTGCCTGAGAGACAGGATTTGAAACAGTGTTCAGAGCAAGGCCCTGGGAGCTCTGCATGGAAATCCAACCTTATTTCAAACAAAAAGGCACTAAAACTCTCTTTTTGTTGCCTGTTCATGGCTGATCCTGTAGCATTATGTGTTTACAAAGACATTTGGCAATAAGGGGCCCATTCTTTCTGGCAGGGCTGTGGTCTTCCCTTGGAGCAGTGATTCTGCTGGAGGTGGCACTTGAGGACATGGTTTAGGGCTGCTTGTGGGTTGGTAGTGGGACCCAGTGATCTTGAAGATCTCTTCCAACCTTAATAATTCTGAGATTAAACAGAATGGGACATGCTCTGGGAAATTAAATGGAATACACTGATTTTTAAAAATTTTTATTAATCTTTAAATGAACACTTTTGTTCTTTTTCTCTCTAAATCCTATTACATTTTGCTAAACTCATGTATGGAATTCTCGTTGTGTGGATGGAATATTTTTTAAGTAGGCTAAAAATAATAAAATATTAAAATGTGTTGGTGGGCAAGGCACAGCTGGGGAATGGGACTCCTTTCATTTTCCTGCTGTGCCAAATGCATGCTTTACTTTAGAAATCCCAACATTGGAAGATTTGTGATCAGTGCAGAGAGAAATTGTTTGCAGTGGCTTTTGACATAAATTTAATTTTTTAGTGAAAAGTTCAAATTTTTTTTAATGTTGGAAAAAAGACCCATTTTTTTACATGTCAAAACAACTGTATTAATCCTGCCACCATTGTACAAACAGACCTTCTGTTTTTCACTGGAATGTTAATTTTTCTGGCCCAGTATCATGTTGGGTGATGGAAATATTTTGTTTTAGCTTTCCCAGGCTTTGATGTTGAAAGGTGCAGTTATTTCATTTCTTGACAAAACACAGTAGGCAAAGTGTTTTTGGAATGTGTGAAGTGGTCTGGAAGCTGATCCATCTCTCCCATCTGAAACTTTTCCTTCCAGCAGGCAATTTTCTTTTGTGTTTCCCACTTTTCCTTCTTCCCCTGCCTTTTGTTAGCAGCAGTTCCCCGAGTCCAGCATGGCTCACACTGAACTATGCCCAGAGTTATTTGGGTTTTAGGGAAACCTCCTGGTTCCTGGGACCTCTGAGGGTGGGGGAATCCTTCCCAGGGTTTGGAGCCAGGGGAATTTCAGTGGGTGTATTTTGTTAATCACTCTGCTGGAAACTAAACTGGGTCAGTGTTATGTTGTACAGACAATTTCTTCCTGGAATTAGGAGGAGCTCCTCACCTTTTTGGAAAGGAAGAACAAAGAAGTTGATGCAAGTCCATCTATTTGAACATTGCAGAGTTGAATTAGGGATGAGAATCAAAGGGAAATTTCCCTTTAACTGGGGGTGTCCAGCCTGGGTAAGGAAAGTCTCAGGGAGACCCTGAAGTCCCTTTCAGTGTCTAAAGGGGCTCCAAGAGGGACAGGGAGAGGGACTTGGGGCAGGGACCTGGAGTGACAGGACAAGGAGGAATGGCCTTAAGCTGAAGAGGTCAGGGACAAAAATAACTCAAAACCCCAGACCCTTGATTTTCCTACTTTTACTTTGTGTTTAACATTTACTCTGACGTATTAGATGGCTCTAAAAGGAATTCATGCTGCAGCTACAACTCTTCAGCATTCAAGAAAATAAAGATTAATGTGGAAACCATGAAAGTAGACCTCAGAAAGAGTGACTGTGTCAGACTGTGTTTGCATATGACCCAAGTGATATTATGTCCTGCATTTGGGGAGGAAAGGAGTTCCCTGTAAACATCCATGAGTAAAAAGTGTGGGGTTTAAAGCTCCTGTTCTGGTCCAAATCAAACTGCACAAGATGTGTGTTCTCTTCTGAAGATAAGAATAGCACTCAGCCAGACTGTATGTGGGTGCTAATAAGGGCTAATAATCAACCCAAACTTGTTAGGGCTGAGGAAAGAGCTGGTTAATGAAATTTTTGAGATGTTTGATTTTTTTTTTTGGAGTTTTTTGGATAGATGAACTCCTCAAGGTGTTGTGGGTAATCAAAATGAAGTGTTTTCAATCTTTATTTTGAGATATTATTAAAACCCACACAGGGCACTGTGAGACCATCATTGATTGTTGCCTTCCATCTTTTTCTGGGAAAAGGAGAGGAAAGAAGTGCTCTGTTGGAACAGCAGCAAGGCAAATGAGTTCTTGCAGCTGTTTAAAATGACCTGAAACCTTGAACATACTCTGATGACAGGAACTTCACATCTTGTCTAGAACTTGTGTTTTCAGCACAGTTACAGAATAAAAACAAAAAGTAAAAGCTTGCAGCTACTTCTACAATGTGTTCAGTGCATTTATATTGCTTTATATACTGTATATATTATAATGTTTGTGTTGTTAGAAGTTACAGAGCTAAAGCTTTAATCAAGACAGACACTTCCAGTGTTGCTGATCCCTTTTCCTTGCCTTTTTCCTTCAGTATCAGTTCAGGCTATGCTTGCCAAGCTGGCTTCTCCTGTGAAAGCAAGTGAGTCCCTGAAGATACTCCCCTGGTGTGTTCTCTTTCCTGGGGCCAGCTCCTCCTGTACCACGGGGAGGTACCTGGGCTGGGGCTCCTGGGGAGTTCAGCAGGGCTGCCCTCCCTGTCCCCAGGCAGGAACACAGACACTGACAGATGTTTGCCTAAATTTGCTCTGATGGAAGAGATCTGTGAGCTCCCCAGGTGCCTCATGCTGGGGCTGTGCTGGCCCCTGAGCACTGGAAGTTTTGCCTGAACTCCACCTTCTATAACCTCTCCTGGCTGGTTTGATCAGAGTTTTGAATTTCTCTTCCAGTTTCCCAAGATAGCTTCAAATTTTGATCTTGTTTCTCAGAGCTATTTTTACCCTTTTCATCATCATCTTCTGCATATTTTTGTAAGTCTCCTCTAGAATTCATTCTCTAAATCATTAGTGAAGATATTAAAGAACACAGGGCTTACCTCTTCAGAGCTGTACTTGAAACATCCTTCAGGTTGAAAGAAAACATTTTAAAAACTACACTTGTGCCTTTTTACCTAATTGAAGAACTTAGCTCACTTTTCCTAAAGAAAAATGGTAGAGGCTTCATAGAAGTCCTTTCTTATTTATGCCCTGGTTAATCTGTCAGAGATGGAAATGAGGTTGGCATGAATGGCACTTGACAAATTCATGCTGGCTGTTTGCTACCCATTTATTATCCCCTAGGTACCTCTAAATTGATTAATAATGTGTTCTGATGTCTTTCTGGGGAGCAAAGTTAAGCTTACTGATCTCTAATTCCTTGAGTCCTCCTTCCTCTGATTTTTAAGATAATCCTTCTGTAGCCCTTAGGGACATCCTGAGTCCTCTCTCAGTTTGGGGTTTGCTTCTGGTAGTTCCTAAGGTAAGAAAAATAACTTTGACCTAAGCTTGCTGACCTGAATAATTCTTATAAGCCTAATATTCTGTAGCTGGGGTTTTCCCCCCTCCCTGCCCATTTTTGGGTTCTGAGCTTCTAAAGCTGGCCTGAATACTTTGTCACATCTAATATTTGTGACAAATGACATTAAGAAGGTGTGAGCATTTCAGGCTGGCAGATGGGATTATTTATCTTCACTACCAAGCATTGCTGGTTTTATTCTTTGGCTTGTTTCCAGCATCCACAGAATTTCCTAATGTTCATAAATTCAGGAGTTTTCAACCACTGAAGCTTTATAATTGACAAAAAAGTTTATTTTTATTTTCTCCTGACATACTCTTATGATGTTGTAAGAGAATGGGGAGGACAGAGTAGATCTTGACTGCTGGCAAGGAAGCACAGAGTGGAAAACCACTGGACCATGGAAGTTGATCAGTATCAGTGTTTTCAAACAACATTTGTTGGACAAATATTTGTGGGTTGGTGTTTTTTTGGCTATAACTTATCCTGCTTTTAAAGAGCAAGAAATAAATACCTGAAGGTCCCTTAAAGCTCTGCAGTTCTCCTGTTTTTACTCTGCTCCTGTTTATATTTTGGCAAACCTCTGGTGATTCTTGGATTCCATTCTCTTGGGCTACTTTTTCATTCAGCACAAGGCTTTCTCTGAAGGTAGAGGATCCTAAAAAGCCAACTAATTAAAGTCAGGGTACTGTTATGTATCTTTATACAGAAGTAAAGGAAAATGTCATAATAAATTTCTTGGTCAGTGGATTATGTGGCAAAATTGCAAGGAAGAAAGGGAAAGAAATGCACAGAAATAGGAGCGTGGCAATCTGGTGTCTGAATGATTTGTAATGAGACACATAACTGCTTCTTGAAGTTAATTATTATATGATAATTGCTGAAGAAGGAATGAAATCCATGTGAATGTTCTTTCAGTGCCTCCTGATTTTGTGAACAAAAGGGTGTTAACACTCCTGATTAGCATGTAATCCAGAATTAATTGAAGAAAGAAAGGGCAGGCAGAGTTTTGCAAGTGAAATGCTGTATAATGAACTTAAACTGTAGCTCTTAATTTCATTTGTACTGGAACATGTTTCAGCTGCAGAGAAATCTTTATTTTCCTCAATCAACACAGTCTAGAAAGTAGGAGCAGTAAATTTTGACATGTGCAATGAGGTATTGATTTATTAGGGAGCTTTATTACTTTATGAAGTCCATCCTTCAAGAGAAGGCACTGATTTATACTGTAACATAAATATACCTGAAGGGATGAGGGCAGGCATGACCCAAACCAGCACCAGGATAATTTCTGCAATCTCAGAATCCTGGAATACCCTGAGCTGGGAGGAACTCACCAGGATCATCCAGTCCAGCTCCAGTCCCTGCACAGATCCCCCCAAAATCCCACCCTGGGAGCTCCTGGAGCTCTGGCAGCCTCGGGGCTGTGCCCATTCCCTGGGGAGCCTGGGCAGTGCCAGCACCCTCTGGGGAGAGAACCTTTCCCTGCTATGTGTGTATTTATGTTCATATCATAAGATTTTCTTGATCTGCTGATTGTTTGGGTTTGCTTCCAAATGGCCAAGTTATGCCTCTGAGTTGAGAAGGCTCAGATAAACTGCAAGGGTTTATGTGCAGACCTGTCTGAGGGAAAGGCTCCCATAAAAATGTCATTATCCAGTGTTTCCCAGATTTGCAAGTGTGCAGCTTTATCCTCCTCCTGCTTCTTTCTCAGTGAAATGTTTCAGGCATTAAATAATCTCGACTTGGAACAAAATATTGGGTTGGGGCATCAGATTTTGGGATGTTGGGTTGAACTGTGTTTCTTGTACTCTTTAAGATATTTCCTAGTGAGGGTGTCCAGTGTTAAATTTGCCTGCTTACAGCAGGATCTAACTGGGTTAATACTGGGATTTGCATTATTTATTTTTATACAAGCTGGGGTATTGGCCCTGTGTTGTCTTTGTGTTAGTTTAGCATAATTAAAAATGATCGTGTTCTATTAATATTGGTAGAGTTTAGGCATTTGGTAAAGGTACAAATAAGGGTCAATTTTTTTGATTTTATAGGAGAAATTATTTGTATTTATGTTTTTTTAAATATGCTGATATAAATCTGAATAACTATAGCATCCTATAGTGTGATCAGCATTGAATAGTGATTTTATTTCCTATTGCCTTTCAACCTGGAAGGGCATTAGGAAGTTTGTGCATGAGGATTTTTTAGTGATATGAACTGCAGCAGGATTTTTACAGAACTGGCTGTGAGCGTGGCACGGTCAAAATTGAAAACAAAATAGGTACTAAAATATATAAATGCTAATGTAATGCCATGATTTCAAGCTGGAGGAGTGCTTTTCCTGGAATGTGAGAAATACTTGGTTTGTGTTCTCATAAATCAGAGTCTCCAGGGAAAAGGGCAGGAATAAGGGACGTCTGCAGGGGGAGTAGATAACAGAGCTTAGCTTGCTTTGGATGTATGAAATCCTTCTTCCCTTCTGAAAAAAAGATGATGTGGAGGCTGCCAGGATTGGATACTAGAAAAAAAAATATCCCCGAAAGACAAGCCAGGCATTGGAATGAGTTTCCCAGTTCAGTAGTGGAGTCACTATCACTGGAAATGTTCAAGAGGTATCTGAATGTGGTACTTGAGGACATGGTTTAGGGGTGATGAAGGCTGGGCCTGATCACCTTGAAGGTCTCTCCCAACCCTGATGTGATTGTGTGAAAGCTGCTGGCTAATCCCAAGGATTATACAATTATGTTATGTTAGAATTTCTATTATATTTGTGCTGAGGAGCACAGTGCAGCTTCCATGGATGCAGGTCAGGAATGTTCCTGCTCTCTACACCTCTGCTCCTTGGAGGGACAAACCTCAGTGTGGCTTCCTAGCAAGACAATCTTTCCTTTTAGGATTATTGTTATTTTAATAAAGGCTGTGGGATGTAAGACTTCAAAATAAAGCCAGGAGTATACACAGGTTTTATTCTGGATTTTGGCAGCAAACCTTCTGTGTCCCAGAGATGTAGTGGGGAGCCTGAGCTTCAGGGGAAATTTTGCTTTGAATTCATTGTAAGAGAAGACTAAGAAAAATTGTGCCCCTGAATCCCTGGAAGTGTCCAAGGCCAGGGTGGACAGGACTTGGATCAGCCTGGGATGGTGGAAGGTGTCCTTGCCCATGGCAGGGATGGAATGGGATGGATTTTAAGATCCTTTCCAGCTCAAACTCATCTGAGATTCTATGAATAAAAAAAGAGAATAACTTCTTTCAGTCTTTAAAAGGTATTTTGAGCCTTGTCAATTCAGTGTTAGCTTAGAACCTGGATCTGAAAGCTGCAGGACAAATGCTGCAGGATCTCAGGGCCCCCTTCCTTGGGCTGGCAAATCAACCCCATTGCAACTTAAAACCAGGGCCAACATCTTGTACCTGAGCAATGGCAGAGCACCCAGGAATTTTTATTAACTCCACAGGTTTTTTTTCTCTATCATGCTATGAAGTGAATAATTCTCCCTATTGAGAGATGCATTCAGGGAAAGTGCTTTTTGACTTTTCTTTCAAATAGATTATTAAAGCCAAAAAAAGAGAATCTATCTGGGGGTGGGTCCTGTCATTTGTTTTACAAAGAAGTAATTTTTTCTATCTCACTGGGCTGGAGGTCTTTAATGCTATTCTCCCTCAGAAAATGCAAACTATTTTTCAGAGATTTTACTTAGTCTTATTCAAGTCATCCAGCCAAGAGTCCCTGCAGCTGGTTAGGGATGGATTTTAGGGCTTCAGGAATGTCTATTGGGGGAAAGCTGAAAGCTTTTCTGAGAAAAATGGGTGAATCTTCTTCCACCCTTCCCCTTCCATCACACCAGTGCCACTGGCAGCCTGACACAGCCATTCAATAATTGTCCCCATTTCTGACATATTTGAGGGCTTGACTAGAAACTTCAAAGGATTCAGCTCCAAATGTGTGTAAACTCAAACAATGTTTTGATGGAAATTTGCCATCTCTCCATCCCCTCCCCATTCTGGGTTATCTTGGGGATGGGTTACATGACACAAACTTGAACACATCCTGGGCCATTTGTTCCCACCTTTTATTTTCTGCTATTGGCAGCCTTTTCAAACCCCACATCAGTTTTCCTTTTTTTTTTTTTTTTTTTTTTTTTTNCCATTTGTTCCCACCTTTTATTTTCTGCTATTGGCAGCCTTTTCAAACCCCACATCAGTTTTCCTTTTTTTTTTTTTGTTTTTTTTTTTTTGAAATCTGTCCAAGACATTTAAGATTATAAGTAATACAAGAATAATGCAATGGATCTTTCCAGTGATGTTTGATTGATAATTCTGAGGGTGTAACTCTTTTGAAATGCTTCGAATTACCTTATTTTTAAATGAAGAATAATCACTCCAAGCATTGTGTGTTTTGAAGGTGTCAAAATTTAGGAATGTGGGTATAATAATTAGATATCTGCATCCCTTTTCCAACACTGAGAAAAACTGTAGAAAAGCTGTTGGCAAGTTGAGAAATTGAACTCGGGGCAACAGCTTGTGCTGAATATTTGTAGAAGGAGGGCTTCAGCATTCTTAGGTTTAACAGTAGATATTATCTAGATGGAAATTTTGGGTTTTGCAGAGGTGTAACCTCTAACCTTGAGAGTCAAGCCAATAGCACCAGGCCTGTGTCTCCAGGATCTGTGTCCCAGTGGTGTTGGAGCATGAGCAGCACAGTGAGCTGTTACTTCAGTTTGTTCACATTTTCCTGAGACTGACATCAGCTTAAAAGAGCACATGGCAAGAGAATGAATAATTCAAACCCAGAGATGTCATCTGCAATCTGAGCCTTTTGCTTCTTACACAGTCCCAGCAATGCTGAAAGGCTGAGAATGTCTTTCACCATCAAATCCTTTCCTACTACATCCTTTGTTTAGGAGTTTGGAGGTTCTTTTCACAGTGCACTTGTACAGAATCAGAAAATTGATGAGTATGGTGAAAATAATGCTTTGGTGTTGTGGATGTTGCTGAGGAAGTTGCTCTAAGGAAATTGTTTTACTTTTTTTTAATGTTGTCAAGACCACAACTTGCCAAGAGCTGTGGAAATGTAGAGTGAAGTCTGGGGGCTTTCCTAATCTTTCTCATCTCTTTTGAACAAAAGAAAGTATAAAAGGTGTACTGCTTCACAAGGCTGCTCCTTCTTCCTAAGGAAAGGAGAAATAATGCATAAAAATCTTGACTCAAAAGTAAAATCTTTACTTTCTTTACTTTCTTTACTCTGTTTAGCTGAGAATTGCAGCCTGCAGGCCCACCACCATCCATTTTTGGTGGGCAAATTCTAACTGCAGCCCTGCAGTGTAAACCAGCTAAAAACTGAGCATTCTTTCTCCCCAGCCTCATTCTCTGCCTGTGTTAGTAATCCTTGCACAGTATTTCTGTGTTGCTAATGATCTTTAAAGAAAACATAAATTAAAAAGGAATACAGAGGGAACATCCCTGGGAAAGTGGCTAAGAGTGGCTATTTCCTTAAAGGAAGTAAAATCTCAGTTTGCCAGTGTTAATGGTTGGCCTTGATGACCTAAGAGGTTTTTTTCACTCTAAATAATTCTGTGATCCAGTTCTGTCATAGCAAAGGCCTTGTCATAAGTTAAAAAGGGGAAGCTCCCAAAAATTAAATCCAAACCTTAAAACAAATGAGTTTGTCAAGTTAACACCAAATGCCTCCTTTTTAACTTAAAATATGAATAAAACCTGAGGAAGAGGAAGTTGGAACCATGAGTGAAAACATCATTGTGGCAGATGTTGGTACCAAAACTGAGACTGTGGGAGCAAGGCCTGTGCATCACCAGAGCCCTAAAAGAAGAGTGTGTGGCAGGAAAGGAATTTTGTAAGTTTGTGCCTAAAAGCTTTGGGCAAAGTCCAGCTGGAGAGCAGATGACTCTCCTGAGTTCTGTCCTACTCCAAACCCCATCTTCCAAAGGTTGGAGACAGGGAAGGGCAGGGGGATCTGCAGGGCTTCAGGTGGGTTTTGGTCACATTGGGCAGAAAGAAGGTCAAAAAGAGATGGGTGGGGAAAGGGTGGAGTCTGACAACATTTTTGTGGTGGGAGTGGGGACTTGTGCTGGTTTGAGAGAGGAATTGGGAGAGTGAGAGGTGTCAGTTTTGGGAGACACAGTGAGTGTCCTGGGAATGGTGGCACTGAGGGCTGGGCTGTTTGGGCACTGCCCTCTGGCCATGGCACTGACTCAAAGGGGGCATGGCAGTGGGGTTTGGGCAGTTTGGGGGTGCTCCTGGGGGATCCTCACCCCTTCCTCAGGAGCACACAGAAGGGGTCTCCTGACAGAAGGCCACACAACCATGACAGAACTCCCTCAAACTCAATTAATTTCTGTTTCTCATCAACATCACTGCTCCTTTGGAAAGTTTCCTCCATACTCCTCCAGTGTAAGCAATTCTTCTCTGCTATGTGGTTTCTAGGCCCTTCTCCTCAGCCTTTTTCAGGCTCAGGACTGCCTTGAAGGGCTGTTTGTGCCTCTTCTCCCAGATTCCAGTCTGAAACAGCCCCAGGTCAGCATGGAGACCCAGGCTCTTCTGTTCTTCACTCGAGCCTTGGACAGGGCATGGAGTGGAGCTGAGGCTGTGATGTTTTGGTGGGAGGGGTGCCATGAGGAGCCTTCTGATCTGAGCACCCCAAGTTGTCCTGTTGACAGTGTAAAAGAAAAAAATGATTATTTAGGAAAAGTGTTTTTCACAAAATCACTGCTGTGCTTACTACACATATTTATGGCTTTGTTGTTTCTTTGGTAAAAAGCCTGAATGGCTCTACAGAGGAGAAGAATACTTGGCTTTAGAAAATTAAAAAGCTCAAAGAGCCAAAGCAAACCCATGTTCTTTCTGCATGAACACAGACCCAGCAGCTTAGCTGACCCAAAGGATTGGCTTGGATTTTCAAAATTAGAAATCAAGATGGAATTAGGAACCAGGCAGGCTGGTTTGGTTCCCTTGTAGAAGACCCTGTAATAAAACAGAGGAGAGTTGTGTAGAGGATGAGGTGGCACCCCAGCATTTCTTTAATTAGGCTTGAAGGCTCTTTGGCAGAGCTCAGCTTTGGGGGAACATTTTGGAGAGCTGCAGCTTAGGCTCCTGAAGCACTTGGGCGTGTTTTTTTTTCCAAATAAATCTCAGTTTGCTGTGTTCTGACCCTGCCTTTGTTTTGGGAAAATGTGGAGATTGTCCAGATGTTAGCAGTGTGGTGGGTCAAAGGGAGAGACAGAAGGGACACTTTCCTGGAGGTTGCTTTGGGAAAGGTTGTAACACCTGAAGAAGTTTTTATCATCAGCTCTCTGGGCAGAGCCAACACAAACCCTCTCTGCCCTGGTGATGCTTTTCAGGTCACTTTGCTGGGTTTGACTGGTGCATCACTGGCATTTTCCTCCTGTTTTCCTGGGCCTTTAAGTGACTTCAGCTGAATTTTGGCTGTTTTAGAATGATGATCCCTATTAACACTCACATAACCTCCTGCACCATTTCCTGTCACTAAAGATTGCAGCCTTTTTTCATGGAGGAAAAAATGGGTGTCCTGCTTTTTGTTTACTTTCTGTTAAATCTCCTCACAGGGAATTTCTGTAGAGACAGATATTAGCAATTATTTATTGTTTTGGTGGAATAGTTTTTAAAAGGTGTATTTGCTAAACTGATACTTTGTCAAAAGGAAAGTGCTGGAGGTGTGTTTGGTGTCTTTTGCAAGCTGATTTTTTTATTCCCTGGAGGAGGCTGGTGGGCTTTCCTCATTATTTGTAGACAGACAGGTTGAAAGAATATTATTATTGGTGCTGTTATTATTACTGCTATTATTATTGTGGTTATTATTATTATTATTGCTGTTATCATAATTATTAGTTATTAACCAAGTAGGATGAGTCATACTGGTAACCCCTAGAGGCCTTTTCTATAAACTGTGCCCCTTTTTATATGGAACATTGTCAAAACCAGGGAAACTGTGGTATAAAAAGCTCCTGGAAACTCAGCATATTTTATTGTTATTTTTTTGGTGTTTTTTTTTCCCCTTTTTTTGGTAAATCAAGCTGTATTTCTTAGTGAAGCATGAAGAAATGGGGAAGAAAGTAACAGCAAAAACCCATTGCTACATTACATACTATTTCTCCTGAGATCTATGGATACATGATTAAAAATTTGGTGTTTTTTCCTTTGTTTTCTTTTTAGCTTTTCCTTCAATCTGAATGTTTTGAGGATTTTTTTTGGGGGAGGGAGACAAGAGAAATGTCTCACTTAAAAGAAAGGGAGCATTTGTTAGTTTTAGGATATAATACTACTTTTTTGGTTTTGTTTTATATTTTCTGATAGTTGTTTCTTCTTTACACTCTCTGGAGCAGGAAGGTGCTCATGATAAGCAAAGTTGATAATTTCCTTGAAGGCTTCAGCATGGGGAAGCTGGAGCAGACTGAGGGTGACCATTAATTAATTAATTAGTGTGTGTGGCAGCAACACTTTTCTATTTGCTTCTGAAAGGGGAGTTTGGCTTCCATTTGAGAGCTGAAAAAGGTGAGGATTTGATTTGATTGGATTGGGAAATTCTGATTCCTGATCTTTGCTGCTGCACTGATGAGCTTGGCATAATATCAAGTCATGGAATTATTTTACCTTGTCTTTTGAATCCTTGGGTCCATGTTATGGGTTATTTGATGTGAAAATCTGGGCAATAAAGCTTCAGAAAAAATTTCAGTTGAGCTTCAATTGAGACCTAAAGGTCTTATCTAATTTTGTCAACCTTCTGATGTATTTTTTTCTATGTAACTTGACAGTGAACAATACAAGTTCATTGGGATCCGAACCCAGAAAAATACGATTTCTTTAGACAGGCAAACCACAACATTCAAATTTCCTCTTTCAGCTGTACAGGCTCAATTTCAGATAAGTCCATAGCATATGTTTCAGACTTCAACAGGCCTTGAGCTCGCCCTGTTCATAACAAAACTGATTTAATAAGATGGTTTCTGTCTAATCTATTCCCCTGTGGTCTTTCTGTTTTTCCTCCCTCATGCTCTCCTGGTTTATTTTATCTGTGGAAATACAACTTATGTGATCATGCAGCCTCCTGTGTGTCCTTATCTGTTTTCATTTCTCCCCCTTGCACTGAGATTTTGAATACGTAGAACACTTCAACCACAACTGACAGAAAGGTAGAAATTTAAAAAATGGGTTTGCTGAGTTTTATGAGGGCAAAGAGGATGATGTTAGAGCCCCAGGTGATTTTAACACTCAGTCCTTGACTGTTTCCACTCCTGCACATGCAGCTGGTTTAGTGCCATGGAAGTCAGTGTAAGATTTATGCTCATTGTTTTGTGGAAAATACATTTCTCGGGGTGAACATCACTCCCTTGCCCTGGCAAGCCCTGAAACCCTGCCCTGGGGGTGTGATGAGCAAAGTCTGATGTTGTCAGTAATGCCAAAATCCTTCTTAGCCCAAGAAGGGTCCCTATGGCCAGTGCTGTGGGACCTCACAGAGTTGCTCCCAGGAGAGAGGGAACGTGTTTGGAATGGTTCCAGCTCTCCTTTGGAAGAGGGAGCCTGGGAATGCAGAGCCAGGTTCCCTGGGGGATTTCTGCAGCAGGACTACCTGCCTGGGAATCATTTGGTCAGCTTTGTGCTCAGGGAAAGGTTCCAAGAGATAGAGAGGTCCTGGCCCATCCTGGTCCTGCCACCCTGGCAGGCTCTGCTTGGTTGTCTCTGCTTGGAAGTCCAGCCATTGAAAGGGAATATTATTTCTGCTCTCTTTCCCCCTCAGACCTGGTTAACTCAGGCTCATTCTCCCTACCTTCACCTGTTCTTGGTGTGGGAAGAGCCAGGCCAGGGCTGTGTGTTTGATCCCATGGATCCCAAAAGCCAAGTTAACAAATGTAATTTATCCCTCTGGCCAGTGTGAGCTCTGTGTTTTAACTGCTGTGTTAAACCAGGGGGGTTTCCATAGGACATGGAGTTAATTCTGGCTTCACAGGTCATAAATGAAGACTCAGGGATGCTTTTGGTGCCCTGCAGTAGTGCCTCCAGGGATAATTTGTGCTTGTCCTTGTCCCAGGCAGTGGGATTTGAGGCTGCAGTGAGGAGGGTGGGTTTTAACCTCCACCACATTTGGGAAGGATCCTTCCTTGTGGAAGCACCTTTTCAAGCATGGATGGTTTTGTTGGCAGTAGAGGATGTCTGGTATTTGTAATTTCCATTGCTGCTTGTTTGAAATGAACCATTTTGGTAGGCAAAAGTCTCTTTCATACCTTTGCACAGAGGAATTAATACTCCACCACTCCCATCATTAGATGTGGTTTTCTTGGATGATTTTGCTTTTTATGCTGAGTGCATGCTGCTGAAAATTTCCATTTACTGCATCTGGGGATGTTGCAGCAAAGACGTGAAAATTGTTCTCGCCTGTCTGAAAAGTGAAGTTATTTTCTTGTTACAAGTGACCAAAAACCCCCATAATGTATCATTTTTATAGGAATTTCCAGCCAGGAAGGATTTCAGAGAGCTGCATGTAACGAGTGACAAGTCTTCTTCTAGAACAGCCTATAACTTTTTTTTTCTTTATTTGAATCATCACTTAGAGGACTTTGAGTCATACTTTTCTACAATAAATAACACATTTTATTTTCTGATTTAACAGTGGGGGAATTTTTTAGTAAATTTAGATGGTGTTGCTCTGTGTTCTTCTATTCCTTGCTCCCAGTCTTGATAAAGTCAAAAGCTTATGGTATTTTTTTCTTAATTTTATTGTATTTTTTAATGCCCACAGTCTTCTTATAGCCAGCCTCTGGTTGGCTTCTTTCTGGAGGGTGTTGTTGGACATCCCTGTCCAGCTGCTGGCTCTGTTGGCTTCCTCTTTGTCTTTCCACCTGACGGAGGGGTCGGGCTCTGCTCCCAGGGAACAGGGACAGGACAAGGGGCAACGGCCTCGAGCTGGGCCAGGGGAGGCTCAGCTTGGCCAGCAGCAGGAATTTCTCCCTGGAAAGGCTGCTCAGGCCTTGGCAGGGGCTGCCCAGGGAGCTTTGCAGTGCCCATGGCTGGAGGTGTCCAAGGAAGGGCTGGAGGTGGCACTCAGAGCTCTGGGCTGGGGACAAGGTGGGCATCGGGCACAGCTTGGACTTGGTGATCCTGGAGGGCCTTTCCAGCCTCAGTGATTCTGGGATTCTCTCTTCTCTATTCTGAGTTTTCATTCATTATAATGAAAATTTCCACTGTGGACAAACCCAATGCTAAATTTGTCAGCACTTTTTCTCACCAGTGGCTTCTGCGTCTGCAAGCAAACAGCAGATTTCCTGATTTCCTTCTCTTCTGCTGTTACTACCTGGTGTTCTGTGGCATTGTATATCACAAACTGTTGTTTCTCACCAGTGGAGTCCTTGATACTTCCTTTTAGTCTATTTGCAGAAAGAGAGGCAAGTTCAATATTTTCATGCTGTGTGCAATGTTTCAGATTCTTTCAGCAATGTCTGGAGTTATTGCCCAAGAGATATTTTCCCCACAGGCTGCAGTGAGTAACTGCCAGCATTGCCTGCTATTAATAATCACATGCAAAAATTAATCTTGGAGCTGTCCTCATTTATTCCTCCTGTTGTGTGCAGTGGCCAAATTGTTTAGACCTGGCACAGTTTAGGAGGATTCTTCATCCACGGGCTGTGGCTACAGAGGCAAGAGGAGCCCCTCTGTGTGTTTTGAGGTGTCAGGAAAATCCATGTGGTGGGCAATAACCACTGCACAGATGCCTGGAACCCCCCAGTGTGTGCAGGGAGGGCTGCAGGAGTGAGCTGAAGATGATCTGGCAGGTTCTGAGCTGCTGCCTGCCTGCTGGGTGGGAGCTGGCATCAACTCCAGGTGAACCTTTCCTCACCTCCATGGCAGAATTCCCTGCTGCTTGGCACTTGCTGTGACAACCAAAGGAATGGTGTATTTCAGGTCTGTAGTCTCAGATGCAGCAGCACTGTTGCTTGATGTAACCTAAAAAGTCAGAGCTAAATTTGAATGTGTTGCTTGAAGTAACTTTAAAAATTAGAGCTCAATTTAAACGTGTTAATTGCATCAGTTCCATTGTTTTTAGCACCTACAGCCATGGATCCTCTGTGTAACAACAGAGGCCATTCCAGTCAGTGTGGAGAAGAAATCTTCCCTCCTAGTAAGGAGAATTATGAAAAGTATTTTAATTTGCTGGGTAGCAAGATGGGCTAAAGAGCTTTCTTGAGGCCTCCCACAACCTGGGAGCCTTCAAACACCTTGTGAGGTGGGAATGGGCACTAAGCAGGTTTTTTTTGGTGGCAGTCTTTGCATGTGTGTTATATTTCCAAATATGTGTCTGCTTTAGCAAAGGAGAATAATTTTCAGGAATGAGAACCATGTGTGTGGCACGATGAGACCTGGAACTGGTTTAGCTCATAGCTCTTCCTCAAAGACAGCTCTTGGTGGCACTTGGAATTTCATCCTAAAATAGGTGCACTTTCTGTCGTTGCTATCCTAGCTAAATTCAGATCAGTTTGTGAAAATTGTTCATGCCACAGATTTTCTGGTATTAGAAATTACACAGTCCATCAGATGGGCTCTTTGCCTACAAGAGTCTGGATATCTGTGTGCCCATCCCAAACCTAAAAAACCTCAACCAACAACAAAAAAAAAACAACCGCAAAATATCAACCAACAGTAACAAACAAACCCTGTTGAAAAACTCACCCCCTCAACAAAAATAAGCAGTCCATTGCTGAAAATATTTGGGAATTTGTGTCATTTGAGAGCCTTATGCTGAAGCTAATTTAAGCTGAACACATAATTTATTAATGGCTGATGTTGTAAAGCATTAGGTGGAGATTAACATTTTGTTAATGATCTCCTGGGGAAGGTTTTCCCAGCAAACATTAAATATTTGAGACTGCTTTCCTTAGTTCATAGTAGTCATGATGGAAGTTTGGGGTAATTATTTTATTATTGTTATTATTACTGTTATTATTGCTACTAGTGGTAGGTATTGCTGAGCCTTGCCAAGCCTCCAAAGAGAGTTTGAAATACCTGAAGGGTCCCAGGAGAGCTGGACAGGGACTTGGGACAACAGCCTGGAGTGCCAGGACACAGGGAATGGCTTCCCAGTGCCAGAGGGCAGGGCTGGATGGGATCTTGGGAAGGAATTGTTCCCTGGGAGGGTGGGCAGGCCCTGGCACAGGGTGCCCAGAGCAGCTGTGGCTGCCCCTGGATCCCTGGCAGTGTCCAAGGCTTGGACAGGGCTTGGATCACCCTGGGATAGCAGAAGGTGTCCCTGCCATGGCAGGAGTGGCTCTGGATGAGCTTTAAGGTCCTTCCTACCATTCTGGGAAATGCAGGATTGTAGATAATAAACATTTTTTAAAGTAGACAGTGCAAAGTCTGTGCATTCCTGTACTTCCATATGCAGAAAGAAAGGGATGTGTGCTTTGTTCTTTTCTTCCTCTGGAATTAAGTGTTAATTATGCTATTTCTTAGTGTCTGTTTCATATTTTGATCACCTTTTCAGGTTTGTTAGGAGTCTTGAACTTATTTTCATTGCTGTGGAACTTAAGCATCCTTCTTCTCAGAGAGAGGAAAGCAGGAGACAGAGAATATCAAACAGTTGATATGCATCTCTTGGGTGTGGGAGCAAGACTGGTGCTGAGCTGAGCTCCACATTTGAGCTGGCAAACACAGCCTGCTGTTCAGCTGAGCAGAATTTGCTGCAGTGGGTGTGTGTGTATAAATATATAAATACAATTATTGCCTGGTGTTTGTATTATAAATACCAGTCCACCACGAAATTCTGTTCTTCAAACATTCTCTCTGATATCTGAGACTTGGAGGAGATGAGAAATGTGTAACTTGAGGAACTTCTCAGGGCTGTATCCAGGCATAAAAGGGGCAAAGGAGTGAGAACTGCAGAGAGGAGCAGATGTGGAGAACTCCAGTCTGGGAAGGCACCCCTGATGCTCACTCAGAGCCAGGGCCAGGCACAGGAGGCACCACAGCTCCTGGGCATCATTTTCCTCTCTAACTCCCTGTGAAGCAAGAGAAGTAACACCTCGTGTCACTGCAAGCAAACTTGACAGAAATTTTGATATTTGTTCCTTGCCTGAGCTTGCTTGGGAAGGTTTTGATCTCTTCAGTGATTGTCTGGCAGCAGAAGGAAACAGTGGGGAGGGGATGTCTTGGGTGGAGTGGGAGCTTCAGACAAAGTTTGAAAGAAGCTCCTGGTGAGTCACAAGGTGCAGGAAGGATCCCCTGCCTTTCTAAACTCCTCCTCCAAGAGGAGCCTGAGGATGGATGGATCCAGCCCCAGACCCAGACTTGGTCAATGGTTAAAGTCACTTTGTCCTGCAGGATTAATGATGGCAAATCAGATCTATTTATATAAAATTATTATGATAAATGATTAGACAAAAAGAACTCCATCAGAATTCTTTACTACCCAGTATAAAAGCCAAAGCTGTTATTTTGGTATAAGATTGAGTACTGTGCAACAGCAAAGCAATATCACAGCAATTATATTAAAAGCAGCAAAAAGAAACAATTATCAAAGATTGATGTAACTCACTCAGACCAATGCTCATGGGCAAATCTCTTTCCCTCAGCCTCGAGGGGGATCCTTGGGGGCATCCCCAAAACCCAAGAGAGGAATTCCTCACATGCTCCAAGGAGGAATGTGTTAAAGAAGCCACCCTAGGGAAAGTGGACTGGACTTTTTTAGGACTGGCATCTGTCAGATGTCTCCAGCCCAGCTGGGTCAGCTTAGCAATTTTAGCTAATACTTCACCCATCTGCCACATCTTTACCTCTGTATCAGGATAAGCCAGACTGATTTTAGCACAGTTCAGCACCACAAGCAGCACATGATGCCCTCTCAGCCCCCTCTCAGCCCACTCCTGATAGCCTTGCACGATGTTGGAGTTGTTTGACCACATTCCCAGGCACAGCATCCTGCTGCAGGGGCAGCTGGTATTCCAAGGCCACCTGTGTTACCCAGCCAGGGTGGACAGTGAGATTTAAAGGCTGCCTCTGCCCTGAGTTACCCAAGAATTCATATTATGCCTGGTCAGGTGCAAACATCAACATCTTCATGCTCCAGTTTGATGTTTATCAGGGCTGCTGGGCTGCTGGGTGAATTTGGGATGCATGGACCTGATCTCAGCCTAACCTGAACTGGAGCTGGAATGTGCCAGCTTTTTTGTTGTACCCATTTGTTGTACCAATTATTCCTGTATGTTATTCCTTCTCATCCTGCCTGACTCTCCTGTCCTGGCCTTGCTGAATTACTGGTGCTGGGAATGCTCCTCCATAAATAAATAGAGAAGAACATAAATAGGCAAAGAAGAATCTGATTATCACAAAATTCATGAGGAGGCTGAGTTTCAGACCATGGAAATCACCCTTGGCAAAGGGTAACTGTGATTATTCTACATTATTCCAGCCACAGCAGGAAACACACTGTTCACTTCCAAAAAGAGCAGTTGCTGAAAGAGTTTTATCTTGGCCTCAGAGCTGGTCACTGAGAAGTGACAGGATTTTTGGTGCCAGGGAGGCTTGACAGTCTGTCCTTCCCCCCTGGCTGTCTCAGGGCACATCACAGCTTCAAAAACCTCTGCAAGGCTAAGGCAGTGCTGAATTCTCAGGGCCTGACACAGCATTGTCCATCAGCTGTGCTGCTGCTGTGCATCTCCTCAGGCTCTCTGGGAATAATATCCTGGAAACCAAGTCAGGTCTGGGCTTACTCTGCCTGTCTGGGGAGATGGATGTTGTTGGTTGGCAGAGTGGTGCTTCCAGAGTCCGCTGTCCTTCGGCTCCCTGGTGTTGAACGTGTCCCAGGGTGGAGGATCTGTGCTGCCCTTGCTGGGATGGGGCTGGGCTAGCAGGTATTTCTCTCAAAGTTCACATGGTCAACCAAATTATTCATCTTTTCCTGAAACCATCTGGGGGTCCAGAGCAGAAAAGGTGGATAAAGGAAGCACACAGGGCTTTTTAACAGAAATTACCCAATTTGATTGTCCTGTCCCCTGCACTGATTTCTGGGCTGCCCAGAAAAAGGTGATGTCCCCTGTTGTGGCCACACTCCAGGTAGTTCACGCAGAAGTTGCTTGGCCTGGTGGTTTATGAGCCTTTTCTTTCAAACTCTGCAGGGTAACAGAGTAAAAACAAGTTTTCATCTCTCTTCCTCTCCAGGAATTGTCATATGAGACATTTAGGACACACCCTGGGTCCTGGTACCTTAGAATAAAAACAATTTGATGTCTCAACTACTGTATTTTTTTACACCTTATGGAGGAATTTCTTGGGGTTCATGTCCATGGCCTTGATGAACACAATACCTGCTTGTTCCTGTCTTGTGCTTTGCCAGCTGCATAATTCAATGTGCTGAAGGATCGCAGTGACTGTAAATACTTGTTCTGTTTTTGTGAGAAAATCAGTGCTGTGATCCCTGGAAGTTAATGCCCTGTAGACCTCTCTGCAGAAACCAATTTGTTAGTAGAGCACTTTAATTTTTTTTGATTTGTTTTTTTAATGTTTTCCATTTCTCTCTGGTCTTTGTACATTGATTCTTCTCCTTGTACAGGTGGAATGTTCTGTTATTGTTCCAACAGTGGGTTTTAATTATCTTTTCTGTCAAGTGGATGGGAGAGATTAAGAGTGTGATTTGGGAAATTTGCCATCTTGATATGAAGTCTTAATTTGAATGGCACAGTGCATTTGTGCCAGTAGGGAAAATGTACCCTGAACAACACAGGTGCTGCCATCATTCTGTGCATTTTCCTGCAGCCTAGGTGTGAAAGGAGCTGCAGAAGCACTGAAATGTGAAGTGCTCAGGCTCTCTTAGCCTTGAACAAATTAAAAAACTTGGCATTGAAATTGAGCTGGAAGGTTCACCACAGCTGAGAGGTTGTTTTTTGCATCTTTTCTTGCCATTTTATTTCCAAATTTCTTCCACATTTGAACACAAATAATGAATTTTAAAACTCTGTTCAAATAGGATTATTTGGATTGGGAAGGGTAAAGGGGCATTTCTGCAATACAGGCAGTGGAGTTTCTCACAAGGGTCATAATTGGCCTCTTACTCTTAATGAT
This sequence comes from Notiomystis cincta, assembly GCA_013398075.1. Lineage (NCBI taxonomy): Eukaryota > Metazoa > Chordata > Aves > Passeriformes > Notiomystidae > Notiomystis > Notiomystis cincta. The sequence goes on along the minus strand of VZRX01022249.1, from coordinate 33,654 downwards.
AAAAGTGATTAAACAATGAAACAAAACAGGGTTTTTACTTCAGCTTTTTTCCCTTTCTTTGTATTACCTTCTTTCTCTTCCCCTTTGCTGCTCCCTCAGGTTGGAAAAGGGAGTTTTCCTCCAGTTCTCGATTGCTTCAGTGCTCTTCTTTATGAAGAGTAAGAAACATCATGATTTGTTAATTCCCTTATTGCCCAAAATTTATCAGTCTAAAAGGCCAGTCAGATTTGTCTGTAATTTCTCTAATGGTCTTAAGAACAGGCCTATGTGAATAGGTGTAATAATACTAAATAAATACAGGGTCTATGTGAATATGTGTAATAATACTAAATAAATACAGGGCAATATCAGCCTGGGCCCACAAGTGGGGGTATTTTAATAGAAAGTAGTGGCAAGATCATTCCTAAACTGGAAAATCTGATTGGAATTTCAACATTGTGGTGGAAGGAGACACAGAAGTGATTTAAGGGTGCTCGATTTGCTGTAAGACAAAAAATAATTGAACATTTTGTTGAAGGAAAAAAAGGCATGGAGTGACTGAATTAACTTCTGTGGATATGAGTGCCTAGGGATGATGTGAGGCTGAAGGACTCTTCACTCTGGGAGAAGAAGGCACAAGGAGAGCCTGAGATATTCTGATTGCAAATAAAGGCTGAATTTTTAATAATGACACTGAAATAATCGCCACCAGAATTTACCAAATGAAGATGTGCTGCTTCCCCCAGCAGTGGGTGTAGTACAAAATTAAGGCATCCACTGCCTCCATCTCGTTCCCAGTGGATATTAGGAAGAAGATCTGTCCCCAGTGGTATCAAAAACTTCATCCAGGTTGGTCATAATGAGGAATTCTGCTTTAACATATGATATCTCTGTGAGAAACAGGAAAAATTAAATGAATAAAAAACTAAGTAGATCCATTCATCAGCAGTTGGAGAGGTGGAAGTTTCCCAACGTGCTCCATCTTTCTAATGATTCTTTTCAAACTGAATGTGTACATCTTGCTTGGGTCCTTACAGCCAAGCAGTTAAAGCATTAATATTTATGTGTTTTGAGCAACAAGAGGAAATAATGTTAAATAATCTTAAAGTACTTGTGATAGAGACAAGTGGAAAGGCTCTGTTTGTATGAGATTGACCCTGTTTTCTCCCTGGCATCATGAGGGAAGACGGGCAGCAATCTCCCCTTACCATGCATGATCCTTGACTGGAATCACAGAATATCCTGAGCTGGAAAGGACCCCCAGGGACCATCGATGTCCAGCCCCTGTAAATGTGAAGTGACCATCAAAATGTGCAGAAGGAAAGCTCTTTTTAATTTCTTGCAACCCAAGTCACCCAGTAAACCTTGAAGTGGCTCAAGAGATGAGGCTGTTTGTAGAACAGGCAGAAAAACAAAATGTGTGTGTAGGAGAGGCAGGCAGTAATTTTATGTTTTAATTTTAATTTTATGTTAATTAAAATGCAGTGAATTTCAATTGCTATTTGAGCCTTCATTGTCCTGCACTTCAGAGTGGTTCTTCATCTTGGTTATCCATATTTTTTGTGACAAGGCCTGGACACCCTCCCTTCTTAACTCTGCAATAAGTGACTCCTGTTCTTTTCTCTCCCTCTGCCAGTGCAGGGTGAGAAATAGAATCCCAGAATCCCAGAAAAGTTTGGGTAGGGAGGGACCTTAAAGCTCATCTCGCTCCAAACCCCTGCCTGGGCAGGGACACCTTCCACTATCCCAGGTTGCTCAGGGAATGAAGAGGATGAAATCTTTGTAGAACTGGTTTAAAAAAAAACCACAAAAATTAATCCTTGGTGTAGTAACAGGTTGAACAGGCAATTGACAGAGAGGTGCTCTCATTTCAGAGAAATGAGTGCATGTTTTGAAGGGAATGCTTGCACTAATCGTGAATTTAGGATTGGTAAATGCATAGATAGGAGTTGTGTGGGGCTTGTAATAAATTCCCCTCCATCAAGGCATTTCAACCAAGAAGTCAGAAGGAAAAGAACAAGGGAAAGAAATGGCATAATTAGCAGTTAATTTAAAGTAACTAAAGTGTATTAGGCCCAGTCAAATGAACCATTTAATTTTTGCTCCTTCTTGTTTGTAATCTCGTAAGGATGAGTCATTGAAAAGCCAATCTGGCTCGGTACAGTGCGTGCTGTTTTATAGTCCCTGCTCCTTGCCAGCATAAGCATTTCCTTGTTAATGTTTCACATCTGTTCTTTGTAATTCAGTGATTATGTGCAGGCCTCTGAGTCCTCCTTGTTTGTTTTAAAAGGACAGCGGGAAGCGTCACTTGCGTGAGATTAAATCAATGTCTGTGATTTATTTATTGAAGTTTGGCTGTCCTGGGCTGCCTCTCTGCTGCTTTGGGTAAATGAGTATTTTTAGCTGAAGATGAAAATGGGGATGATTGGAGAAAAGTCAGTAATCTGCAGTTGGAATCAGCTGAATGTTTCAGAATTGAGTTGGCAAGTGGCTGCTGGAGATTTATACAGCTCCCTTATCAGTCACGCTCAGGCTCCTTGCAAGCTTTTGGGATGGCTTTTTGTTTTATCCAGTATTCAGGGAACAAGGTTTCCTTCTGTGGGGATCTGTATCCACACAGACACAGGGGATTCATGTCCAAACAAGAATATCAGTGTTCAGGAGAAATCCTCCTTACAGCTGGTGTTATTGGCCATTCAGAAATACACAAAGTGGAGGCAGCCTGTAGTTTAAGTGACTGATTGCTTATGATAATGTGCAGTATGGGAGGGCAAATGATATGAAAATAAGTTATTTACCTGGTTTGTAAATACTTTCATATCTTCTGTGTCTCTGAGGTGCTCAAATACACAAAAGGGCAAACATAATCAGATAACTGAATAATTATGAACAGTTTTACTGAAGCACATAATAAGCTTTCAGGTGTTACAGAGGGAGGTTTATTATTTATAGTAGAGTAGAATCAAGAAAAATAAATCTGTTTGTGCAGGCAAAGCTTTGCAATTAAAATCCTACACAAGACTGGAGTCTGATTCAGAGCTCTGTTAAAGATACCTGGGTAACCTTGAGCAAATTAAACCTCTAGCTTAGAATTGTGATGCTGAGCTATGGGAGGCAGGGATCCTGTAAGGGGAGATCCCACATCCCCACCCACCCTGTCTCTGTTTCACATGGGCTCAGTGTTTGTTCATTCTCATGTGCCTGTGTAATGCCCAATATTTTGGTGCTGACTTGGGTGGAGATGCTCTGGCCCAGGGGTCTCTGCTGGGATCAGGGAACTGTCTTGATGAACAGAAGGGGTGAGGGGATGTGCCCCTCAGTCCCATAAGAGTGTGGAGGGCACCTGGGTGAAGACTGGGATAGGGTTGGGGGCAGAGATCACAGAGGAGGGTCTGGGACAGCACCAGCCTGGGTACTGCTGGTCCAGAGAGTCCTGGTGGGTCTTGGTGGGATTCACCAGGGCAGTCACCAGTCAGTTCTCCTGTTCTCTCCCCAGTGATGGGACAGGGAAACCACAGGGCTGAGTGGGAGCTTTGCTTTTCCATTCCCAGTGTTCCTACCCTCACATCTCCAGGAATGCTCCAGTTGCCTCACAGCCTCTTTGAGCTCAAGAGGAAGGGTCCTCTTCTATTTTCCTACTTTTCTACCATTTTTAGCCTTCTTCCCTGGGAAGGCAGCATGACAATGTGAGTTTAAGTCAAGCATATAATGAAAATTCTTCAGCAAACTCCCTCAGGGTCCACACACTGTAGCAGCTGGGAAGCCAGAGGTACCTCCAGGAGGTCTGGCTCCCACATCAACGTTGAGAGTCCTCTTAGGAAACTCATGGAGTCTTGGAGCAAAGTTCCTCTGCCTAATTACAGGCCATGCAGGAAAGCCCACAGCCTCTTGTGTGTCTGGAGCTGCTGTGGATGCTCTGATCCTGAGGCTGGGCTGTCTGGGGGTGCCAAGCCTCTCCCTTCCCTGACTGGAAGGTCTCAGCTTCTTTCCCATCCTTGAACCCTTTCTAAGTCCCTGATACACTTGTTTATCAAGGTGGGGGAATCAAAATGGTGTGCAACAAGTTTGCACTGTGGATTTTACAAAGAAACACTTTCTTTATTTTATTTTTTTTTTTCTGTTTTCTATTCTTTTGTTTTGCTTCTTAAGGGACTGTCAAGGAATCTGAACCAATTTTGTCTCAGCATTAACAGCTGCAGCCCCACGTTGTTGTTCTGCATATCAGCATTCAGCAGATATCCATCATTTCACGTGGAAAGCCAGGATGTTCCCCTCGGGTCTGTGCCTCCACATCTCTTCTGGTGCCTCCCATCCATCACAGTGATTGCTCAGACACACAGGGAAGGTCCATCTGCAGATCTTTGCAGGTGGCCCTCAGCAATACTGTCTGCACTTCCTCTCTCTCATCCATGGAATGTCACCTTCCCAGCCCCTCTTTTCCAGACTAATTGTGGCTTTTTGGCTCAGCTGCCCAGGGCTCCCCAGGTGAGCCTGCCCTCAGCACTCACCTCTCCATCCTGCCTTCAGTCCCCATCTCCACAGCCAGTTATTTATCCCTGCAAACACCCCAAATTTCCTCCAATATTTGTTATAAATGGAGGCATTGTTGACTTTTGTGGAGGATCTTGGATGGGGAGTTGATGATGAAAACACATTTCTCCTATTACCGATGCAAGATAAATTTTGATTTAGTGATTATGTCTTCCTTTAAATTATCTTGTATGCCAGGTATATAATAGCTTCTGGTTTATGGTATTTTAAACTCTAATATGGCTTTGATTCCATCATGTTTTTGAGGTTTTATGATTACAATAAAAAGGGTCTTGTAAAATTATTTATATCTGTAATCTACATTTCCTTTTACAGAGGGGCTGTTGACATCCTCCACTGTAGGGTTCAGTGTTCTCACACAAAACAGATTTAATTTTGTTTCTTGTCCAGGCCATCACATTAGATACACAGTGCACATACCTTTTTTCCCTCTTCATGATATTTAGGGTTTTTTACACCTAAACTGACATTTAGCTAGAAAGAATAAATTTACTTACCTATTTCTCAATATCCTATGAGAGGCTACATCAGGAATCACATTTAGAGCACTGACATTTCCAGCAACAATACCTGTATTGTAAACCCACTGGATCTGTTGACAAAATCAAATTTGGTTAGGAAAATGTGTATGAAAATTCTTTGCAATAAAAGCAGGGAGAGGGAGGGGCACGAGCAGAGCACTGCCAAGGCCACCCCCTCAGCAGCTGGGTGAAATCTGGCATTTCCCTGCTGAACTCACTGAGGCAGAGTTAGTGCTGGAGAAATGCCAGAGCTTTTTTTTTTTTTGAAGTCTCTCTTTGAATATGGGATGTGGAGGCACCAGGCAGAGGATTCCCTGGAGATGAGGAGCAGGAGAGCTGCCTGTGCAGCAGACAGAGAAATCAGCACTCTGAGCACGGGGGTGTTTTTAGGTTCTGTCAACCTGGTGAATAGACTCAATATAGAAGATATTAATTGCTGGCACAGCAGAAGTATTGAGGAAGTCTAGGTTTGCACCCATGATTAATGGAGATTTCAATAATCTCAATGTTGATCATTGCTTCCAGTAAAATTCAGGTTAAATATCACGTTAGAGAGAAACTCACTAAGCCTTTGCAGCCAGCTGACTTTAGAAAGTGTTTATGTGCTGACCAAACACCACAGCCATAGGAGGAGACTTCTTAATATTTAATGCTTTGTTTACTTCAGAGCACTGCCAGCTAAACTTAAACCCTTCAAACTTAGCTCAGAATGAGGTGGGTTGGTTGGTCTGCAGGAAATTCCAGTATTTATTTTGATTCATTGCAACCTGGATGAAAAGTTCCAATAAGGACAGATGTAATGGACAGTTTTATGTGAGCTTGCAAGAGTTTAAATATTTTCAGGTTTGGTTTTGTTTTGTTTTGAAATGTTGTCGGGTTTGAGATTTTTTTTTTAATTTTATTTTATCTTATTTTATTTTTGGAAAACTGGCTCCAGGTTAAACTCTTTTTTCTGGATAAAAATCAGAACTAGTCAACATACTCAGAATGTTAAAAGTTTGAGTAGAATGCAATAAAAATTGTGGAGTCCAACTCTGAGATTTCCTTTAAAATCTTTAACTGGCCTAACTTTGGTGTTTTGTATTCTGTGTGGAACACAGCACATTTAACAGAGGAAATACTGAATATACTTGTGGTGCATTTCATGCTATTCTTGAAAACTTAATTTTTCCTCGTCTTGCTGCTTTTCAGGTGTTCAGTCACAGAGCAAACCAAGTGTATCTATATTTATGTGCACAGGCCATCCCATGGCTCCATGTGTGCCCTTGGAAAAGCTGTCATTTATTGCTGTTTGTGAAGCAGAAAATTGCTGGGGTGTCTGAGGTGCAGCTCTTAATTCTGTTGAGGGGCATGAGTAGAAGTGAGCTGGTCATGCCACTTCAAGGGTATGTGGCTGCAAAGCTCTGGATTTGTCTGTAAAATGGGTTATGACTCAGCCTGCCCTCATCTGTATCTCCAAGTTTTTAATTCTTTCAATATTCTTCAAGGAAAAGTCTGAAATTTCTAAGCATAAAACAGATGATGTGCAATGGATTTCAATTAAAATATCAGCGTATGTTCAGGTGTGGAAGGAATTGGAAACCAGGTGTAGAAGGAATTGGAAACCAGGTGTGGAAGGTATTGGAAACCAGGTGCTCCTGAAAATCCTTTGCCCTTGCCTTAAATAACTTCATAGGCTGAGTGGAACTGGTTATTTCCAAATTGTACAGCACCAGTGTAGAGCAAACCCACTGCCATTGAATATTTAAATACCATGATGACCCTGATTATGGAGTTGCATTTTCTGCTCTTCCCTGGGAGGGTGGGCAGGCCCTGGCACAGGGTGCCCAGAGAAGCTGTGGCTGCCCCTGGATCCCTGGCAGTGTCCAAGGCCAGGCTGGACAGGGCTTGGAGCAACCTGGGACAGTGGAAGGTGTCCCTGACATGGCAGGGGTGGGACTGGATGGGCTTTAAGGTCCTTTCCAACCCAAACCAGTCTGGGATTTTATGAAGGCCAAATCTGTGACAGATCCCTTTAACCAGACCCACAGTGTTCACATATATTTGGAAAAGCTTAAAGTATGGGCCTGGCTTTCAAATTTCTCCTGGGGCCAGAACTGACCCATTTCCTTACATACAGAGTTTCCTGAGGCGTGACGAGCTCTGAGGAGTTCCAGAAGTTTCCTGGCAAAATTTCTGCCAGTAGGATTTCTTTTAAGAAATGTGAAAGTTAGGAAGAAAATTCCTATGTGTGGTGAACAGGATTCTGCTTCCAGGGAGTAGATCACAGCTTTGTTACAAACCTCAGGCCTGGTTTGGAGTTAAAATGGGAGAAATATTGTAATGGATCTCTCCAATTTCAGCTGCTTCAGCCCCCAGCTCAACATTGTCTCCATTGTGGAAATTATTGACCAGATTTTTTAAAAATACACTGATCCAAGCAAACTGTTTTAGCTGTGGCAACTGAAAATATAACTGCTGCTATATTAATTGTAAAAATAAAGTGTTTCTGTAGATGCACTGACTGGTGCTGTAAGTCAAGCATTAGCCAAATAGATATATTACTTTTTTTGGGGTTGGGGAGAGTTAGATGCCTGTGGTGCAGTAAAGAAAGAATGGATGATGGTAGGGAGAACCTGGAATCTGGAGTTGTTATAAATGGAATCAGTTAAGTAAGAAGTCAAGGATGGAGGTTTGGTCACCTCTGAGGACAGAGAGATCATTTGGCTTCTTTTCTGCTAATGAAGATCTTTACATTAAGATAAAGAAAGCCTTGGCTTGAAGCAGATGTCTCAGTGATGAGATGCCAGCAGCACTCTGGGACACAGATTTCTTGCCAGAACACAGGCTTGGAGAGGAGAACAAAGAGGAAATGTAAGGACTGAATCAGAAAAGCATTCCTGGACAGGGTTTCTTCCCATGTAGCTGCCACTCTTTATTTGGGTCTGGATCCCATCACCAGGGTCTGCTCCTGGTCATGTTCACATCTCATTTCTGAGCAGGACAACAATGGTTTGTTCTGATCTCAGGAAATCTCTTCAAATGATGATTTGAAGCATGTGAACCATGGCTGAGGGATGTTGTGTGGTTTTAATGGCTCCAAATTCCTTCACATCCAAGGAGATTATTATTCTTCAACACCAGGCTCTGTTTCCCTGATCTGAAAACATCCCTGGGTTCCTCCTGAGATGAAAATCATTCCTTGGCATTGGGAAACTTCCGTTCCTTCTTACAGTTGATAATGTCGGAGAAAATAAATCAGTTAAAGGCCACTGAAGAACTGATTGGTGCAGTTCTGTTACAACTGAATCCAGCAATGTCACCAGGCTGAATGAGATGATTTGTCTCTACCAGTGAAGGGTTGTTTTTTGTAATTTATATCCATTAACCTTTTACTTTAAAATTACTCAAATTATTGTATGTCTTCTCATAGCAAACACCCTCGTTAATATAGTCAGCTTTGTATAGGAAAAATAACTTGTGATATTTGGACTGGTTTATTTTGGATACTTCTAGCCAGTTGTGGTCCCCTGCTCTTTGAACTGTGGCAACTCCCATCTTTAAATTTGAGAGTTTTAATGTGGTTTCAGTCAATTTTAAATGTATGCAGTGCTTTTGTACTGTGAGCACAGTTAAGAATTGCTCTAATTAATAAGTCCATAAATGTTAATTAACAGGCATGTAGTGAAACATTCTATACTGTATTTGCTGGGGCCCAAAGCACATGTATTTCCCATTTGGGAGCCCTGGTCTGCAACGTTTTAAGTGCAAAGTATTTTAAGTTAAGGATGGGCATAATTCAATTTTTCCCCTCGAGTGCTGTGATTTTGTTAATTTTTTTATTCTCCTTTTTAAGATGAATAACCCTACCTCTGAGTTTTTTTTCTGATACTTTACATAATTTCAGTATTTTCCTTAATTAACCTGAGCTCTTTATGTCCTGGCCATGTATTTGATGGAAATAGGAGAGGATGGGACATGCTGTACTTTGGCTCTGAGTCACAGAGCAATTTGATGGTTTAATTAAGGTCACACCTCTGGATTTAGTTGAGCACCTGAGACTCTTGAACCTTTACACTTTGTAGGCTGCTTAACCTTTTATCTCCTGCCCAAATTTCTTGCTCTGGAGTATTCAAGGACTTCCTTGACCACTTCCTTGCTGAACCTAAACCCTTGAAGGAAAACCTTGAAGGAGAGGGAAAGATGGATCAGACAAGGAAGTCTGGTGGGTGAAAATAGGGAAGGAGAGAAGTTTTGGAACAAATGCCCCAGTATTAGAACCTCTCTTTCTTCCCACATGCATTAGGTACACAGGCACTTCTCTGGAAAACAGAGGGAAAGTGTGTTCACATGTTGATTTTAATAGAGAGAATGCCTGGAAATACAATGAAATTTCCCCATTTTTTACATATGTTATTTGAATTCCAGGAGATTTTCAGGTGCTTCAGTACTGGGTAGGTCTCTGCTTCTCCTAATTCCACTCGTTTCGTTTATTTTTCTCCTTTCATGGAATTTAATGAGGTAACTTGGTAGTCCTGCAGTGTGAGATTCATGGTTGGCTTGATCTTGTTTTTCATTTTTCTAATGGATTTTCCTCCTTAATGCTGCTTTTCTCCCCCAGTCCTTGACATATTCTGAGGAGCTCTTGTTCACCTCTGAATTCTTTATTAATGTGAGCACAGTGGAGCGGGGGACGATTGCCAGCGACGGGAGGAACACTGGGCTAAATGTCACTTGTCTGAGAGCAGCTTCTGTGCAACTGGGGCTGCTTTCTCTTTGTCACCAGAGGATGAGAGTGGGGGATATTTGTGGTAGAAAGCGAGGCTTGGAGAGCCAGCCTTTGTTTTGGGGAGGAATCTTTCTCTTTGAGCTGCACAGCCTTTGACACGGGGGTGATCCATGTCTGTGTGAGTGTCTGCATTCCATACAAAGGCTGTAATCAAAGCATTCCTTCTGAAAGTTAGGAATCCAAGCATTCAGAAGTTCTGGCTGTACCCTTTACTTTATTCTTTACACCCCCTTTGGTGTTGAGCCTAAGGCAGGATCCTTGTGGAGCAAAGGAGTGATTCCAGATGGTTTCATGATAAATCTGTGCCTCAGAGGTGAATTAATTCTGCCTCAGTAACTCCAACACCTTCACGTCTTACCTGTCCTTTCTGTGGGTAAATTTGGTTCAGAAGCTTTAGAAAAGTTCTGGTTTGTACTGGTGAAAACCAGAAGGGGCATTTCCTATTTTGGAGCAGGGTTAGCTTTCTCTCAGGTCTTGCTGAATTTCATGAGTATTATAATTTAAGTATGTGACCCATGGCTGAGGGATGTTGTGTGTTTTTAATGGCTCCAAGTTCCTTCACATCCAAGGAGGATTATTATTCTTCAACACCAGCTCCTTACACAACCATCTCTACTCATCCCTGTGACAAAGAATTACAGAACTTATTTCTGATTAACTCCAGAACATTTATTGCAGTTTTAGAGGATTTGTGGCTCTAATGTGGAAGATAGAGATCTGTTTCAGCCATGATTTCCACAGTTCTGCCCTGCTTCCTTGCCAGCCAAACTCATCCTACAGGTTGTGTTCCCAAGGCTTTCAGCCATGGCATGGCACAGATTTTTTGCTCACTGTTTGGGCCAAAGCTTTATCCTGTTTATCTATGGAAAGTGTTTCTAATTGTTTTGAAGACAAGAGCTGTTGGTTCAGGTCACCCTCTGCTTCCACCTCTGTTGGTGCAGCAGCTCCAGCTCTGCTTCCCAGCTCAAGGCTCCTGTGCCTGCTGCAGCTCCCCAGGCTGGTGCTGTGGCTCTGTGCAAATCATCATCTGCCCATTAATTGGATATTAAAAACTCATTCCAGTGGGTCTCACTTAGGTTTTTCCTGGTGCTTATTATTGCTGTAAAATGCAAGCTTTTCTGATGTTGTAAAGAGATTTAAATTTGCCATTTTCATATCTTACTGGCCTTTTCATTTGAAAAATAAGCCTTGCACTTTATATTTTCTATAGTATTTTTGCAATCTCCTCACAATATGGTCTTTATTTAAAGTGCCCCCTTGCTCTGATGAGAACAGACAAGAAGCATTCCTGTTGTGTTTTTTGCATTCTCGTAAATGTGCCTGAACCTCTGTTTAAGATCACCTGGGGTTTGCTGAAGGCACATAAGGTTTTAAGCTGTAACTAATGAAGAGTAGTAAGAGTTTAGGAGCTTTGTATCCCATCTGAGGAAAAGTGCACTGAGCAGGACTGTTTTTCTAGGAAATATTGCAGGAGGGGTTTGGAACAAGGTGATCTTTAAGGTCTGCTCCAACCTAAACCGTTCTGGGGATGGGTTTGTACCCAAACCATTCTGGGATTTTTGTAGCTGTTTACTGCCAGTCTAAAATACCTAGCAAGAGGCTGGGGAAAAATAAGGTCCTTTCTTTGATCTTAAGAGCCATTCCTGGTTTGGAAGGCACTTCCCTCGGGATCATGCTCTGCAGAGCAGCTGTTCCATCCCAATCCTCCCAACTGTGTCACCCCCTGGGTCTGGTTGTGCCTTCTGAGTTGTCTGCTCTCTTATCCTGGCTTTCTCTCCCACAGAGCATGGGCCTCTCAGTGCCTGCAGCACCAGGAGGAGCCTGCTGAGAAGTGCAGGGGGAGGACAAGTGAGCTGCTCTGGGCACGATGCCCCAGGTGCTGCTGCATGGCTGTGGAATAAGGTCCAGCTGACAGCAAGGCTGGGGGAGCTGTGGAAGGGAAGTGCCCAGAGCAGAACAAGGAATACAGTGCAGCCAGCTGGAGGTGTTGTTGGAAACCACACACACCCAGGGTTGAAAGGTAAGGGGCTTTCTTTAATTTCATTTTTGGGTGAGCTGTTAGATGCAGGGAATACACTTTTTTAATGATAAAGAAAAGAATTCCGGGATCCTTGAGGCTGGAAAAGCCCTCCCAGCCCACAGAGTCCAAGCTGTGCCAGATGCCCACCTTGTCCCCAGCCCAGAGCTCTGAGTGCCACCTCCAGGCTTTCCCTGGACACCTCCAGGGATGGGCACTCCACCAATGCCTCCCTTCCAATTCCTGATTATCCTTTCCAGGAAAAATTTCCTCCTGATATCCAACCTTGTGATTTGTCTCTAACATGTATCTTTATTAAAGTTACCTGTGGAACCACACATGTTAATTTGCTTGAGTTTTAGTAGCTTTACCTAATGTTTAATTTTATTGGTTCTGGTTATCAAATGTCCTGGGAATAAAAATTTCTAAGGTGCTGACTTTTACCTGACAGTTTAGAGGTGCAGAGATTGAATGAAATGCTTGAATACTGGAGGCAGACAGGAGCAGGTCAAGATCCTTGTAGGAGGCTGAAATCAGATAAATACAGAATGGAAATTGAGAATAAGAATGGAGTTTTCAAAAGTATCTTGAAGATGAGATCAGTTACCACATTACTTGATGTTTTTAAATCACAATTCTATAGAATTCAAGAAATGCCACCATGGGGCTGGATAAAGCATTCTTAACTAGGGTTTGCAGGGGATATCCAAACACATGAGAGTAATGTTCCCTTCCAGCCTTTTGTTATCTGTTTGCAGCTGATGGAAAGCATCCTTTTCAGGGTTGAAATGGTGGTGGATAAAATTGTAGCTGGCAATTAGTGGCAATTAGGAAGAGAGTGTGAATTGTCCTCCGTGCATCAGAAACAGAGCTGCTCTTGTTGGGTTTTAAACGGGAAGCATCTGATGTGGGAGGCACAGGTTGGGTAATTTTTCAGGTGTGACATTTAAGTATTTGCTCATCACACAGCTGCCTGAAAGGGTTCCTGCCCTGTGGGGAAAGGGGGTTATTAAATGTGGCAATAGATTTGCAGTTTGTGTTCTTGATCATCTCAGTAGTACAACCTGACCTTTATTTGTGGCATCACCTAAAACTTGATGTAATTAATTCCAGTGCATAAGATTACTGTACTCACATCTGTTTCCTTTGTCAGCCAGCCTGCTTAATTAACATTTGTGCTGGTGATTCTCAGTGAGATCTCCAAATATATACAAAAGGCAAGGATAAAATAGTTTCTTTCTGGGGGAGGGGGGTTTGTTTGGTTGGTTGTTTTTTAATGTAATATGTTATCTTTCAGCACTCCCTCTGCCAAGATGGGTCCCATGGGCCTGGGGAGGTGGAGTTAATAGAGAATAAAAATGCTGTGAGGATTTTAGGGTTGTGCTTTGACACACAAGGGGGAGTCAGACAATCTGTCAGGATTTGTGGCAGGAGTGGAGCAGCAAAACACTCCCAGCATCATCAGCTAATGAAAACTTGCACACAGAATTCCACAGGTGGATCCTGTTGCCTGATAGATTCCTGTGCTAGGTTAGGTCTTAGCCAGGCAGTAAATTCCTAAATTTTTGTGGTGATTACAGGTTTACAATCAACCTAGACAGGAAGTTTTAGGCTACTTTTTATGTTGCTGTTTAAGAGCGTGTCCCAAAAATCACCCTCGTTTACAAAGTCAAATGATGACACAGAGAAATAGAAAATTCAAACTTAACAGGCTGATCATTATTTATAGTTTACATTTAACTTAATTTTGTAAAGCCTAACTAGGATTAAGCTACATCTAGTCTGTATTTGTGCAAAATGGAAAGCACCAAGGAATTCTGGCAAGTTATTGATGTTTTCCTGTTTAGCATTGCAGGTGTCATTCTCTAAAAAATTTAAATTGAAAGCAAAATGCTCACAAAAATGAAACTTTTAAAATATTATCCCAAAGAATTCAAGAAACTGCTACCTCACAGGTGATCCAGAAAGGTCTTTCACATGGGCCTGTTTTCAGCACTGCTCTCATTTACTGCCACCACTACAAGTAAAAATGATACTTCAGACACTCACCATTGCAGCAAACTCTTGGAATAATTCTTTTTCCAAGTGTTTTCCAGTGTAGCCTTATATAATTTATCACACACACACAAAATGGGTGAAAAGCAATTATATTAAAATCAGTTTTCAGTCCTGTAAATAAAATGTTTTTCTCATGCTATACTCAACCAAACTCTTTCCAAGTGTTTGGATTGTGGTGTTCCATCAGCATTAGCTGTGCTTTGCACTCCAGTGCCAAGGGACAACTGGAGTAGGAGCTTCAGGAAACAAAGAACTTGCATCATTGTTTTTCATCCCTTCACAAATACTCTTTTTCTCTCAGGTTTACTCAAGCAAATGTGGTAAAATTTCCAAAACTCACAGTCACTCTTTTCTTCCATCCTTGAAAGAAAAGCCTCCACTTGTTCTTGTGGGCAGATGTAGCAGCAAAGTTATTCTTTCTATTTATTTGGTATAGAATGATCTCATGGCTGCTCAGCTTCTACCTTCAACCAGATTCAGCTTCTAATTAAAAAAGAAAAGAAAAAAACCCAGCCTTTGTGTGAGGAAATGCCTTTTTGCTTTTCATCCCTAACTGAATTCACAGAGTGTTGAAAGAGAAAACTCTGCTCTGAACATTGGCCCTTTTTCAGGCTTGAGGGATGAAGTCTCATCTTGAGCTGGTTAGAAAAGAAATGTTGGGGAAAGCTCCTCAAGTGGTGGCTGATAACCTATTAATCCAGCATTTACTGGCATGTAGATTCCACACCTCTTCCTCAGCTTTTTTCCCTTCCCCAAAGCTGGCAGTCACTGTAGATTTACATAGAGATTTCCTGGAAACTTTTTATTTCTTAGCAATGGGCACCTATGCTGATGTCTGGAAGCTTGATTGGAATCAATAAATGTAATGAGTAGTAAGATTAATTCTCCCAGCACTCCAAAATCTTTTGGCAGTTGCATTAAACTTTCAAACCCTGTATAAATACCTCAAGCAAAATTTATTTAGTGAACTCCAGTTATGGCTGTCTTGGACAATACAAGAATGTAATAAAAGCATGGTTCAGAAGAGGGAAGGGGTGGGGAGGCAGCACCTGCTCAGTGCTGCCCAAAATCAGGGGAGCAGCAAAGGGCTGGCATTGTAAATCACATTTTGTGGGCTTCATTTAGAAAGAGAACATTCAGTGAATGAACTGCAGCACAGGGGAAAGCCTTTTGGTCATTTTTCTTTTCATAGAATCATGGAATGGATTGGAAGGGACCTTGAAGGACATCTCAGTCCTCCACTACCCCAGGTTGCTCCAGGCCTGGCCTTGGACACTCTCAGGGATCCAGGGGCAGCCACAGCTCCTCTGGGCACCCTGTGCCAGGGCCTGCCCACCCTCCCAGGGAACAATTCCTTCCCAATATCCCAGCCAGCCCTGCCCTCTGGCACTGGGAAGCCATTCCCTGTGTCCTGGCCCTCCATCCCTTGTCCAAGGTCAGGCAGAATAATCTGGTTTAACAATCCCTTTAGGAAAGCTGCTCTGTCACACAGAAAGAGTCAGCCTTAACCAGATCAAGTGGTGTTACAAGACCTGAGAGGGATTCCATCCCTCAGACACTTCAAGGATTGTTTTCTCTTTGAGACAGCTGAAAATGATCCACTGTTATCCCCTCTGGAATGGTCAGTTTTTGACTGACTCACAATAACTCAGTCCTCCCATCTTTACTTCAAGTCCAGAGGTATTCCTGAGCTGAAAAAATCCATGTGTGAATGAGTTGGTTTGACAATGTGTGCCCCTGCACACGTGAACTAATCAGTAGCAGGAGGGAATATTCAAAATCCTGCTTTTATTTAAGCAGCTGTGGTCTTTAAATAGTGGATTTCCCATGTCAGACTGCATGGGAAGTGCTTAGAGGCTGATAGCTCTGAAAGTCTCACAGTCTCCTGTATGATATCTAAATTGCCAAGAGCAAATGTTGCTGTTACCTTGCAATAATACTCTTGCTTTAGGAAGGAAGGTTTAACTGGTTTTGTTTTTTGGTTTTTGTTTTTTTATTTCTTTTTAAATGTAAGACTAGTAATATTTAGCACAAAAAAAATCTACTCTGGAAAGATATTGGCTGTGTATTCACTGAAGATTTTGTTGTTCTTTGTGACTGGCTTGCATGAAGAAATTTCCTTTGACAGTGTTCATTATGCAGAACATAAAAGCTATTGTGGTGTGCTGTAATCAGAAAGACACCATATAACAATATTAATAAATGACATAATAATATTAAGACATTAATTAATTTATTAAAATAATCCTGATGCTTATGATTTATTTATATGATAAGGAGAGTGAAACCTGATGGCCTTTGATTTATTTGGACAATTATCTGCTTAGATAATGAGTTTACAGAGAGAGGTAAATCAGCTTCTCAGGGCTGTTTTGGGGATTGCTGGTTTTGTGCTTACCCTGGAATTGTTGCTTTGTTGAGGAATCTCTGTAGTTGTGCAGGGCATTAAATTGTAAAGGCAGAAAGATTCGTGCCAAGAAGTCACTTTGCTGTGCAGTGTTGGCATCACAGCTGGGAGCTCAAAGAGGGTTTGCAGTAATTTACTGTCTCTGTTTTGCTGTTTTTCCCTCCATCTGGAACCTGTGGCCAAGAGAGGTACAGGGACTGTCACAAATACACAAAGCTTTGGGGACAGAGCTCCTGCCTCAGTGCTTTGCTTCCTCCCAGGCTCTGCTCCATGAAGAAAAAGGCCCAGAGTTTGCATTTTACTGGAATAAGTGACCTTTTCTGTGTACAATCAATTTATCTTGAAACCAGGAACTTGAAGGATTATATTGATTTTTAGAGGAAGGTATTGGGGTGAGAATAGGAAAAACAGGGGCAGGAAAAGAAAAACTGTAAAAATGCCACTTGTTTTTGTTGTGGAGACAGGTCAGTCACTGCTGTGGAATCTGCATGTGTTTAATGTGCTTTGTGTCTTTAGAGGCAGCTTCAGAGATGCTGAATTTTCATTTTTACCTTGGGACAAAGACCAAACCAAGATAATTTTCCATGGAAAAGGAGAAGTCAGAGAGGTCAGAGAGGAGAGAAAGGTGTGCTCAGGCCATGCCCTGTAGCACTGAGGCTTTGCAGCAGCCTTGGGAAAGCCTTGGAAAGCAAAGTGTCACCAGCAGGATCCCAAAGTTGAGATGGGCCCTGACAAACTCATTTAAAGCCTGGCTCTCAGCAAGTCCAGGCCAAGGCATGTGCTACTGCCATGGGCTTAACCTGGGAGTGTAATCCCATCTCCAGTTCTTGGTGATTTCTTGTTGACTTGAGAGTTGATTTCCTTTTACCAGTGGCCCTGTTAATACTTCCCTCAATGTGCTGATTGCCAAGGTCATGATTTTTATCAGAAGTCCAGCAGTAATGGGAATTTCATAGCAATTTTAATCACTTTTTCCCCCCTTTTTTTGCCAAGGAATGATCTTTTTTTGATTTCTTTATTGCTGTCATCAAGACAAGGTATATTCTGACATCCACTTTAGACAAAGTAAATGACGTGGTTATGATCATCAGAGGTGGTAATGGGCACATCAATTTCTCAGTGAGCAGGCAGTGGAGGTGAAATGACATCCTGGGACTGTGCCAGAGTTCTCCTGGTATCCAAGGCTTTGGAATGGTATTCACAACCCAAACTTGGAATAGGTAGCATTCCCAAACATTCTGATGTGTTCTCTAATATATAATGAAACCCACTGTGAAAATTGCCTTTGCCCTTTCTCCCAGGAGAAACTTTCTGCCAAAATCCAATTTTTCTAGGGAATGCTGTATTTGTAGCCTTCAAATCCTTGGCTGTTTTCATGTCTTGCCTTTAGATTTGGGAGGGGATTTTTGTTTGCTCTATTAATTTCGTTATTATTATTTAACTGATTGGTTTCTTTAGAAAGTTTCAATGCAAAAGCAAACAAGGCAACGTTTTCTTTCCATTTAACCAATAAGAGCAAGGTTGCAGTGCTCTGAGATAGCCTAAGTTTTCAAATTTGAAATATATATCCAAGCATTTTGGAGGATGGATGCCTGGATAGCTGTGCTTAGATAATTAATTTTGGTTGAACTGAATTAAAATTAATGTAAACAAAGGCACAGACTTCACAGTCCAGCAAGAACATCACTTTTTTTAAAACAAAAAAAGGAAAATATTTTGTGTGGGTACATTTGAGATCCTTTAGCTGGGGGTGTTGTTCTGGGGAGTAAACTGGCACGACTAAGGAAAAATAAGGAGCAGAGTGGGATTTCCAAGGGGGGAAGGAAACTATGGATTGTTTAAACAAGAGGTGTAGGAGCACCAGGCCATTGTAAGGTACTGGAAATCTGCTGGGTTATCATATTTAAGGGCTATGGTGCATTGTATGTACATGGTTAACATCATACACGTGTTTTTCCCATAAATAACTCTTCAAAATATCCAGTTCACTTCTTGGCAGGCCATTTTTCAAGGGATACTCCTGTTATTGTTTATTCCTAGCAGCTTGTCTACTCTGACACCCTTATTATTTTAATGACAAGGCATTAATTGAGCAGCTCCATAATGTGTCATGCTGGGGTTTTGTTTTCTTCCAGCTGTGACTTCTCCTACAGCAGGGGGACCTTTGTGCCTGAATTATCTTCTTGGGGACTCTGCTGGGAGTCACCCCTGCTATTCTCCTGCTGAGGTTCTTGGAGTCAGAATATCCCAAACTGAAAGAGATGCACAGGGATCATCAAGACTCTGCAGCACAGGTTAAAGTATTTTGGGATTCACACTGACATCACCAAGTGGTCCTTTGGGCAGGGGTGAAAGCTGGAGACCCACACCTCAGAACACAGCATTCCTGCTCATCCCTATCCCAAAATCTGTGGCAAAGCAGCCTGATGCCATTCAGATGTGTCAAATGCTGCCTGCTGCCAGGGTGACTCCAGAGCAAAACTGTAGCTGGAATATTTGTTTTGGATATTTCTTCCCTTTTTATGTGAGATAATCTAATAATAAACACCCCAATGAACAAACAGTTCTGGGATTCTGTTAGGCAGAAGGAAAAGGGAGCAGATTTCAAGCCCATGGAAATTGAATTTCCTGATTGTTCAAATGAGATAAAATAATATTGCAAAGATGAACTGGGGCAGGCCAGAAATGTATGTTGATAATCAGGTTTATTTTTCACTTATGAAGAATTAAATCTGAGAAGGGAGAATAATAGGAGTGTGTTCCCAGGAGGGAGAGAGAGTTCTTTAGTAACCACCTACTAGAAAAGCTGGAAGTCTCTTGTCTCCCATGAGTAATGGATAACTCTAATTCCCTCTTTTAAAAATGCACTGGGAGCTTAACCAGTCCTGCTTGTGCCTGGTGAAGCATCTGCAATTCCATGAAATGCCTGTCAAATTCTCTGCTCTGTAACCCTGCAAGATGCTGTTGCTTATGGAGCTTCAATTATTGAATGCCCAAATTTTTGTCCTGAGCTGCAAAGTTGCTTTTACAGGGTTTAAATTTTGATTATTTTTTCCGCAGCTTCACAGAGCTTTTAGTACTTGAATTAAAATAGCCATGAAATAAGTGGAGTAATGTGTCAGTGAGGATTGCTGTTAGTCAGTGAAAAATTACTTTGTCAGGAGCAAGCTGGGCTGAGAACCTTCCAGTGGACTCAAAATTGCTTCATTTTCCCTCCTTTCCATGCATGAATCCTTTGGGAAGCACTGAAGAAGTGTCAAACATCAGGGTTGGATGTGGAGGATTGGGAAGAAGCCAGGATCATTTCTCCTCTCAAAATCCCAGTTCTGTAAGCTGCTGTCCAACCCCCTTCCTTCCCAATGAAGGAATTGCTTCCCAAATTCCAGCCAGTGACCCTGAGTCCATGGAGCTGCCACTGTGTGTCCCCAAGGCCACAATCAGGCTGGGAGAACCAATTACAGCAATGTGGGATAATTAAAAATCCAGTAGGGCTTTGCTGCCTTTCCCATACACAGGGCAGGTTTTACACCTCAGGGATTGTTTTAATTAATATTAATTGGTGGTTCTAATTTAACATTTGGACTGAGCACTTTTGACCAGGTAACTGCTGAACAATGCAAATCTGAGCCTCCCCTGTGCCATTTTTTTTTTTTTTTACTAAGTTTTAAATAAATAGGAGTATAGAAAGCAAATTGGACATAAATTACTGTTGGAAGCAGATACATTTTAGGTTAAAACTCAAATTTGGGAACAGGATTTTTCCAGCTTTCCCAGAGATCTTTGTGCTAAACATATTGAGGAAAGAATTCATTTGTTTCCCATTGCACGAAAAAATTTCTACAGAATTTTAAATTTTTATTTCAGATAATTTAATCTAGTTTTTATTTTTAAATATGTGAGAGGTTTTCAAAGAATCCCAGAATCCCAGGATGGTGTGGGTTGGAAGGGACCTCATATATCGTCTCATTCCAGCCCCTGCCATGGGCAGGGACACCTCCCACTATCTCAGGATGCTCCAAGCTCTGTCCAGCCTGGCCTTGGACACTGCCAGGGATCCAGGGGCAGCCACAGCTTCTCTGAAAATCCATTCCAGGGCCTGCCCACCCTCCCAGGGAACAATTCCTTCCCAATATCCCATCCAGCCCTGCCCTCTGGCACTGGGAAGCCATTCCCTGTGTCCTGGCACTCCAGTTCCTGATGCAGGGTCCCTCTGCACCTTTCCTGCAGCCACTTCAGAGCCTGTGAGGTCTCCACACCACCTTTCCTTGTCCAGGCTGTGCAGCCCCAGCTCTCCCAGCCTGCTTCCAGAAGGTTTTCTCTCATAATTTTGATCAGGCTGTGGATCATGCCTTTTTCACTGTATTCTGTTAAAATACCACCTGTCAATTAAATTCATTACTTATGGGCTTTCCCTATTGCTTGACATAAACTGTGTTAGTTTATTTTCTGAGACACTGACAGACTTGGGGGTTTGTTGTTTGTTTTTATCCTTATAAATCTTCTCAGTTTACAGTTCAGTCTGAGCCTCCTCAGCCTTGGTCACTGTGAGCAATCTGTGCCATCTCCCTTCTCAGGGAGATCCCTTTCTGCCCTTGGTCCCCTCCTTCTGTCACCCTGCCCCTCCAGTGCCACCTGGTCCCAATATTTGGAGGCTGTGGCTGAGCTTTGTGATCACTTTCCTGAGCACCTGTGCACTCCTGGGGTGCTGGGTTGGTGTTTTGGGGCTTTTTGAGGTGTTGTGTCTGTCACAGTCAGGTTTTCATGAGGCTGGGAAACTTCTCTCCCAAATTTCCCTTTTTTCTTCTCAGTCTGAGCTGTGAGAGTGGGGATAGCAGAATGTCTCAATGAAACAATGTCTCTTGCAATTCTTAATGTAAAATATGGGCCCTCCCAAATGCTGGGGATTTGAAACAACACCAGGCAAGGAATTTGATCTGTTTGAAGTTTTATCAAGCTATTTTTAGTGCCCAAGAACCATGAATGCTCTTTCTCCAGAGTATAATGGTGGGGGAGAACAAAAATTATGCTTATACAAAACATTTTCTCTTTTGTCTGCAAAAGGGGTCAGTCTCCATTCCCAAAATTTTCCCAGTTGCTTGAACATCTGCTGAAGTGGACGTTCAGGTCGTGGTGAGAGCTGCTGGGTGCTGCCTGGTTTTGAAGATCTGATCCCCAGCTGCCTATTGATTAATTCTAATCAATTCTCTTTGGGAAAAGAGGCCATTTCAGCTTAAATGCCCAGTGCACAGCAGGAGCTTGGAGGTGATGGCAGGAGCTTTCCTCTTCCTGCCTGTGATTTTCTGTTGTCCCCTGTGTTTCACGGTAGCAAAGACACATTTTTCTATAGAAAACATAAAAATCAGCTTTGCAAATGGCTGAAACCTTTTTATTTAAACAATTAAGCCACACAGAGCATTCTCTCCAATGCCTCTCTGAATAGTGATGACCCCCATTAAAGTGGTTATTGAGTTCTTCTGAGTTGCATAACCTACATATTCATGGTAAAACTGCTATAATTACATCCATTTTTATTGGCTCTCTGGCTTCAGAGGGATTTATGCTGAATGTGGGGACACAGAGCTCCAGGTTGGTGCCTTCCATTCAACTCCTGCAAATCTCAGTGTGGCTCAAAATTGGACTCTCAGAGCCAAACTTTAAAGGGGATTGCGACAGTGGGCTGAGAGATTAAATAAAGGGCAGCACAGAGCAGGAACTGCCTTGGGTTTGGAACAGGTTTTGCAAAGCAACAGGAGATTTGGGGGCTGTCAGAAATATGGAGTTGTGCTAATTTCCATTTCTCCTCAGATCAGGAGGATTTCCATAATTTCCTCAGGAAAATATCTTTCAAAGTCATCCTTAGGGCTTTTATATCGCTATTTTACCTCCTAACCTAACAGATGTTTTCTAGCAGTTAACGTGTTATGAGCATATGACAAGTTTTCCTAAGGTCCAGAGAGGGGAAAAAAAATCTGTTTCTCAGTCTTGTGGTAAAATTTTTCTGGAAATTGAGTGAGAACAGAGGAAACCTTTCTGAAATGTGGCTGTTTCCCTGGTGGACACTGCACCAAGGGGGCTGTCTCAGTGAGCTGTGGAAGGAATGGGATTTCACAGTGGCCATACTTTCACAGTATGTCCCAAATTCAGCTTTTGGTGAAGCACAGGGACCTGTGCTTGCTTTCCTCTCCTGTGGCCACCAGGAAATAATTCCACAGAGGAAGGGTGAAGTTCAGGGACTCCTGATCCTTCAGGTGTGTGTCTGCAGGGAGCCCTCCATCAGGAAATAACCTTCTGAGCTGGGATAAACCATATTTTGTGCCCCCCAAACTGTTGGATTTGCAGGGTTGATCCTCCCAGAGAGCACTGCTAGTGCCTGGTGCAGTTACTGCCTAACTCACCTGAGTTCCCAGAGGGAATTCTGGAGGAGCCTACAAAGTATTTCTGAACTGGCCCTTTGTCAGGAATTGTGACTCCATGCTGGTGGAACTCTGCCTTGAGAGAAGAGCCCTTTGCTCACCAGACAAAAGCTCTGGAAGGAAGCTTTATTTCTGAAAAGCAAAACGTGTGTGTATGATGATAAACGAAGTTTATTCCAGGTGAGGTAACGTGCATCTGTCTGCAATCACATAGGCTCGTTGATCTCCACTAGAAAAAGCCAGATTTCACTTTTTTCTCCTCATTCCCAGTGTTCTTCCAGTCACTCTGCTTCCTGTTAACTTGATATTAAAGCTTGGCTGGGATTCTTGCTGTTGTTTGGCCAAGTAGTTGATAATATAATATATAATTATTTTATTTCTGTTGTTATTTTTAGGCGTGAGATGTAAAATTCTGTGATGGAAATTCTGAGTAAACAGAGCTCTTTGTGCACTTTTACCTCTGAATTTATCTTTTCTCCTGTCAGGAGATTCCTAGGGTGCCATTCAGTGTAGAAATTGTTTGAGACAAAATGCTGACCCGAGACCACAAAAAGTATTTTTCATTCCTCTTGGTACGAGATTGGATGGAAAAGAAAATATCCCCATGCTTATTTTGGCTGTCATAATGAAATTGTCATTTCCATTGTCATGAAGTGGCTCATTTCCATTACAATGAAATTGTCACTAAGTAGTAGTTGCTCTCCTGAGAGCTTTTCCTGTGAGTGTGGGCAAAGTTCTAATCCTGGAGGACATTCCTGGCAGAGATTTTTGATTTCTCTGTGGAAGGGAGTTTTGTACCTGAAGGAAGTAGGAGGCTGCATTGCTTTTCAGGAATCCTGCAGACATTCCTGAGTGTCCTCTGCATGCACAGGAAAGACCTGAAGCAGGTCAGCCCTGGAACTGTGGGTTCAGCTCCAGCAATGAGATTGCTCATCCTCTGTGTGGAACATGCTCACATTGTGGGAGTAAAAGGAGACACTGGGAGGGGTTCAAGGAAAAAGGAAGAAAAAAAGGAGAAAAAACTGGTTTTAAATGGCTCCCACCCCCTCATTGAGAGTAGTTCTACCTACTGAAGATGGATATGGAAATTCTGGTTTGGTTTTTTTTTTTTTTGTTGTTTGAATTTCTTCTGTTCTGATTCAGTAATAGGTTGGTGTAAAGTAAAAGTGTCTGTCAGCTTCTCCATGTGTCATTAAAATGCACAATTCTGTAATTTTCCATGCAGTCCTTCAGAAATGGGACTGGAGAAAGCCACTTCTCATCTCCTGTTTCTCCCATTGAGGCCAGGAAGGCACACACAGATGGGCATTTACTTTGGGAAATTCAGCATAGCCACAGCTCTCTTTTTCTGCACTCCTGATTTGCTTGCATGCCTGGGGAAACACATTCTCAGCTACCATCACTTTGTGGATGAAAAAGCCACTTGTAAGACACTGGGTGCCCAGAGAAGCTGTGGCTGCCCCTGGATCCCTGGCAGTGTCCAAGGCCAGGCTGGACAGGGCTTGGAGCAACCTGGGATAGTGGGAGGTGTCCCTGCCCATGGAACTGAATGGATTTTAAGGTCCTTTCCCTCCCAGACCATTCTGGAATTCAGAATGAGCTGGGACTTCTTGAAGCAGTGTTCCAGTAGAAGTAAGGCAGGGGATGGGGTGGGGAGAAAACCAAATCCAAGGGGCTTCAGAGAATATTGGATCTCTAAAGGAAGATTTGATTTCATGAACTACAAGCAAAGCCCTTCCAATCATATCAGGTGTATCAACATCCTCTCCTCAGACCCTCCCCAAACACCACCTTGTTCAGATGGTTCCATGAAATATTGAAGCAGAAAGGAACTTTTACTCTTTTTTTTATGCTAGAGATCAGAACCAGGGTAAAAACCTGCCAGGATAAATAACACAAGTATTGTTCTATTGATTGTGAGTGCCTTTGCTCCAGCCTGGTGTCCCCTGTCCTTTAGCAATTTTCCAGGGCAGAGAACTAATTCTGCTGAGGTCCCCTCACTGAAATGACAATTGCACAGCTTCCTCTGGGGACAGCCAGGAGTGTGATCAGGTTTGCAATCTGTAAACACTTATTGATTTGCTTTCTAAAAACTTCCTAAGAAATCCCACCTGGGCAAAGAATTCCTCTGAACTCCATCAGCCTCTCTAACAAGTTCTTCAAAAGAATTATTTTCTTTTAAATAGGACTGCAGTTGTGTGTTCTTGAAAGAATATGAAATTAAAATACCTGAGCTGGAGTGCAGTTCTTACAGGAGGTTTAGGATCAGGCATAAAAATGGATTATCTGTCTATATTTAGGATATATACATGTATTAGGTAATTAAAAACCGTGTACATCTTCCTGGGTTGTTTGGGGGGTTTTGTTTAATGACTGGAAAGTCAATGGGATTTTAGGGCTTTTATTCCTATATCAGTTAATACAAATATAGCTTGTAATGGAAAGCCATTTAACAACAAAGAAATGGGTATTGGTCCAAAAGTGCCATCATTTTTTAGGTATTGAGTTCATATATAGGAAATTTTATCTACTCCTTGAGAAACGTGGTGTTCTTTAATTCTGGCTGTCAGAGTTGGATGTTGCACTCCATAAGCCAAAAGGGGCCTGGCTTCCCTGCAGAGGACAGCAAAGCTTTTTTTTTACTCAGTCTCTCTTATTCTTTTTATAATCCAGACTACTTTACCATTAAATCCTGCATAGGTGGTTACATTAATCCTGATTCCTTTCAGTAGGCACGGGGATGAAAATGGGATTTAAGATTAGAATGGGGCTTTGCTCCTTTTTATTGAGTGTATGAAGTAGAGTTTTTCTAAGCCCTGAGCACCATCTCTGCCCAACCCAGAGTCAGCCCCTGGCTCAAAGGATGATCTCAGAGGTCTTTACCAGCCTTACTGATTCTTGGGGGTGAAACAACAGCTCTTTTTGGGGAGGTTTGGGGTCTTTGGGGGTGGGTTTAGCATTTTGCTGTCAGAGTTCCAAGGGGAGTGCAGTCCTGGAGCTGTGTCTGTGTGCAGGGATTGCCTGCCCTCCCCAGGGGACAAACCCAGCCCTAAATGGTGCAGTGGGGCTTCACCAAGACCCTGCAAGAAGGTTTTGGGATGGGAGTTGGAAGGGGGAGAGAGGAGGAGCCAGGCTTGGAATATTCTGCCTTGGCTTTGGTGAGTGTTTGTTTGACTCTGAGGAAGAAGGCTAAATTTGTATGCAAGTCTAAGTAGGAGGGACCTGGCAGCAAACCTGAGCACAGCAAGTGTAAAATTCTGCTCTCAGTTCACTGAGAGAGATTTGGCTGAGGCTGCAGAGCACAGGACATGTCAGTGTGTGACACAGGGCCAATCTGTGACTCTGGGAGGGGTGGCAGGGCTGCACAGTCACAGGTTTGCTTCAGGGTCAGCCCTGTCCACCAGCACGTGTCAAACAAGGCTGCCTTGAAAGAGAAATTTAAGTTTCCATCAGTTATTTTCACTGGCTGATTCCTCAGCTAGTCCCATCAATACCCTTTGTGTCCTGGGGGGTACCAAAAAATGAGGCAGGGAGCTCCTAACAACTGAGGGGAAACAAATGTAGAGTTTGAAAAACACTGCTTTGAGTGCTGTAGGATGTGAAGTTTTGTAGGATTCTTTCCAGTATTAGTAATTTTAAAAAGTGTATTTCTGTCAAAAATAAACCTTTTCTAGTTTTGAAGTGATGAGAAAATGCAATTCCAGAAATGCTGTGAGGAAAGGACATGTTCCTGCTTTGCTGAGGTAACTGTGTGTAAATGTGGGTGATATTCATGGTTTCTTACATGAGGAGAGCCCATAAATCCACTCACTCTCCCTCAGAAGTTATTAATGGTCGTGGCAAGTGTAATTATTACAGAATTTTTGTCTTGTTCTAAGTCAGAGAGCTATGGCACAGTTTGGGATCTATTTACCTTGATTATCTGGGTCAAGTTCTCTTTCTTTGTCCTTTGAAACAGAAATTTTGTCAGCAGAGTTTCTGCTGAGCTGAGAGCACCTCTGCAATTCCTCCTCACTCCTGTGGGCAACTGGGGAAAGCTGTTCAAAACAAACCACTCCAAACTGGAGCCTGGGATAGTTAAAATCCATTTAAGTCTTACTCATCCATGGATGTGGAGGTCACACAGCCTGGGTAGGTCACAGGGATCAGAGATTCAGAGCCAGCCCTGGCCTGCCTGCTGCATATTCCACATTCTCTGTCTCTCTGGAGGCACAGGATGAGCACTCACCACTCCATTCTTATCCCCACTTGCAAAGCATTTAAAATGTGAGAAATGTTCTTGAGTTCTCAGCTGAGGAAGGAAGGAAAATGCCCAGACTTAGGGCTTTCTGGCTTCCCAGTGAGTGCTCTGAGGAATGCATTGAGCCTTCAGAGGAATATTTCTCTGCCTCCTTTCCCTGGGATTGCTCAGCCAAATGGTATTTCCAACCTTAAGATGGAATTTGAGTGCCAAGGTGAATATGTTGCTTTAGTAACAAGTACAGAGTAGTTGAAAGAGGATGAAAAGGATGAAGTTTAAAGGCACCAAAAAATGAGAGAGATGTTGGTGTTGTCAGTGCTGTTGTTCATTATTTGTTTGAGGTAATGGTGTATTTTTCACCCCTTTTGCTCCTTTCTGCCCTACCTTAGAGTTTCTTCCCTTCCAGGGCACCGTGCACATGGTGGATGTTGACAATAAAGGAGACTGTGGCTTTCAGTTCTCCCTTTTTTCTCTTTCTGTCTAAATACTTATTGGATTTAATCTAAGTTTTTATGAGAGCTGTAAATTCAGTGCTGTTTAACAAAGGTTAAATGGATATACCAGAGATTCTGATGGTACCACAGCTGAAGGAAAATTTGAGCAGTTGGAGCATTACTTGTATCCACTATTAAATTTAGGACTCTTCTGAACTGAGCAAGGCTTTTTCATTCATCTTGTCCTATACTTGAAAGCTTGTGCTGAACAGCAGCCCCCAGCTATGTTATTTCATTTAAAGAGTGCTCATAAATAGCGAGTTCCTGTTACACTTTTGTATTTCTCACTGCTAAACCACAGCTGATCCTCTCTGCACCACCAGGGGTGTGAAGCAAACCTGTGTGAGAAGCACTTGGTTAAAATTCCCTTTTAACACTTCAACAAATTCCTGAAGCTGCAGCTTCTCCTCAGTGACTGCATCATTCTCTTGCCTCCCTTCAGCCTTGGACTTCCCTGTGGGTGTCTCACACACTGAAATTCCTGCTCTGCATCCTCTGCTGGCATTTTCCCCCTGGCTTTACAGGGCTAAGAACAGACTTTATTGATCAGTCCTTACACTTGAGGAGTTTTATTGAATGTTCTTTGCTAAGCTACACCTGGGGAGACTCAGTGGGTGTGCCTGGCTTTTACCATAGTTGGTCCTGCTTTAAGGATTTGTTTACCTATAAATACATAATTCAATATCCCTTTAATGTTTTATGAAATTAGCTCAGATTCAAATAAAAAAACTCAATGCAGTTTCCCTCACACCATGACATAAGCTGGGTATTTTTGAAAGAAGCAAATGCAATACAATTTTGATAAGATAAACAGGAGTAAATCCCTGTTTTCTAACAAAAAAATATTTTACTACAGTGCATTGTTGCAATTAAAATGAAAATATACACAGGACATAAAAAGCCTCTTAAGGATTCTCTAAACAAAGAAGTGTTGGAATGTAAATAGAGGTTTGATAGATAATGCCCAGGTATTCTCATCTGTGTCACTTATCCCTTACTGCAGAGAAATGTGGCCAAAACATTCACCTCTGAGCTTTCTTTGCATATTTTTTCCCAAAAAGAGCTATAAATAAATGGTGTCTGTGGCCACATAGCTCTGTTTTGTCTTTAATATATTCATTTTTACAGTTGAAGATGGCTTTTAAAAATGCTGATCTCAGTTATTCCAAATGCAATAGGCAAACCTGGCATCTCTGTGCTCGTTTTGTTGTTCCTAAATCTAAGAGCAGCAAACGTGGTATGAAAAAGGATTTCAAATCTTAAATAACAGCCATGCCAAACTCCCAAGGTTTTGTGCCAATGGCTGCAGAGGAGAGAATTAAAATAGAATTGCTCATTAGTGTTGAGGTGCTGCGATAAAAAAGTGTGGCTTGTGCTTGTTGCAAGCGAGAATATTGAGAATATTTTCTTTTTTTCCCTAAGAGATTTATCATCCAGAAGTTCTTAATGATGAAATCTGTACTTTTAATTGTGCTGTAATGTTGTGACAATAAGGACACGGTTGTCACTTTGCCTCAGAGCCCCGGGATGTTGGGATTTATCTTCGTTTGCTATGATAATAAAGTGCTATGATCTGCTCACGCTGGTAAACAAGATCCAATTTCATTGCTGCTGACAAAGCCATGTGTCTTCAGTGCAAAGGAAAATTGGCCACAGGCACTGCACGAGTCACTGCTGCATATTCTCCTCTCCTGGTTTGTAAATAGTGTCAGCATTGCTTCAATCACCATTTGGAGCTTCCATTTGCTCTTCCTGTGCAGCAAACGTTCCTCAGCTCCTCATGGTAGGGCTGGAAGTTGCAGGGGCTGTGCAGAGAGCAGTTTTTAAAAGACCTTCACAGCACAGAATTTGTCATCTGTCCAGCCTGTGGGATCAGTGGCAACAGGCTCAGGGTGGGAGAGGGGATGGAGGGACTGAGCAGGGGCAGCTCTGGGGGCAGCCCAGGCTCTCCAGGGCTCTGCCTGGGAACAGCTGAGTGGGGAGACCACAGGGCCTGCAGGGAACTCTCCCTTTCCAGTGACATTAAAAACAAAGGCTGCCTCCAGCCACAGCTCATTCCTGGGGCTCAGAGAGTGAAGAAGAGTGACATTCACTTTTTAAAAATACTCTTCAGAAGCCAGCACTGAATCGTTTGTTTCCTGGGATATTTCAGATCAGGAAATAGTTATTTGCATTGAGGGTGTATAAATATTTCTGGATGTGTCACATTTACTTCAGTGCAAACCTTTGGGAGCATTCAGTGTCTGGAAGGCTGGGACAGTATTTCAAGGCAAGGTGGAGGATAGGAAGGAGGTGAGAGCCCTGTGCAAGTGTATTTAATGACATGCACATCATCTCTGTGCTTGCTGCAGGAGGAGTGTCTATATTAAGCCTCAGTGTGTGTGTGAGGTTGTTTTAATACTGCTTTTCTAAAAGCCTTGTTTGCCATTCGAGATTTCACAAAGATCTGGGTAACTTGGAAACAACTCAGAGCTGTAAAACATCCTCAGGAAAGCAGTGGCATAAAGGAAACAGAAAAACCTGCACATCTTTTCCCCTTCAAACCTTCCAACCTCTTCTTAGTTTGATGGTGACTTCTGAGGGACTGAGAGCAGCACTTCAGCTCGGGTCATTCCCTTTCCACATGGTTCTCTGCATCCCGAGAAACTGCAAGACAAGAAATGAAAGGGATTGAAGGGAAAAGGTTTCAAAACAACAGAGCAACCAGCATTTCAGAGTAATCCATAAAAAGGTGTTGTGGTCTATTTACTATTAACAGTCCCTTGGTCCAACAGGTGTTTAGAAAGACTTGGATAATGGAAGAGTGCTGCATGAGCTGCTTTTCTTGTGTTATTTGAACTCAGTTTCTGTTTCCACCTCTGACCAGCCCCCAAATCTGCTGTGGATTTTCTCTGAGAAATTACTCATAGTGAGGTCTCTTCTGCCATGTCTCAAGCCAAAGAATGAGAGGAAATGGCCTTAACTTGTGCCAGGGGAGCTTCTGCTTAGACACTGGGAAGAAATTCCCTGATGGCATGGTCAGGCTCTGGAGCAAGTTTCCCAGTTCAGTGGTGGAGTCACTGTTTCTGGAGGGGGTCAGGAGGCATCAGTAGGTGGCTCCTGGGGACATGGTTTAGGGGTTGGTGGGGCTGGGGGAATGGTTGGACCCAGTGATCCCGGGGGTCTCTTCCAGCCCTGGTGAATCTGTGACNCCTTTTCCCCTTTCTCCCTTTCCCCTTCTCCTCCTCATGCCATGCACTGTTTTGGGCAGGGATTTGTTCTATGGAATGTCACCAATTTCCATTCAAAGCTCTTACAACTCAGAAGTTTTCTGCCAAAAGACTGCTGGTTAAAAATAAAACAGTTGATTTATCAGTGTTCTCCCTCAAACTGAGAATGCATAATAACATGATAAATAATAATGGATTCTCTCAGGAACAGCCCTCCATGTTTATACCTTGCTTTTGTCAGGACCTTGCAGCAGGTCACAGTGGTGGAGTTCAAATGGACAAGTCTAATCACTGGATTTATCTTTAAGATAATTTTTTTCAGGGAAAAAAACCCACAAACATTTAAATAAGAGCTTTTGTGTATATTAGCACAGACCATAGCAGTCTAAATCTTCACATTGCAGGAATCTGCAGGATAATAAAGGGCCATGTTGTTATAAAATGTGGGTGTGTTGGCCAGGACTCTGTGTCACAGAACCCCAGAAGGATTTGGGTTGGAAGGGACCTCAAATCCTATCCAGAGCCACCCCTGCCATGTCAGGGACACCTCCCACTGTCCCAGGCTGATCCAAGCCCTGCCCAGCCTGGCCTTGGACACTGCCAGGGATCCAGGGGCAGCCACAGCTTCTCTGGGCACCCTCCCAGGGGACAATTCCTTCCCAATATCCCATCCAGACAGTCCCTGTAGGTGGCATTGATGGTGCCATATGCACAGAGAGCATTTGTGCAGTGCTGTTTTCTCCTGCAGATGATGAATTTAATACAAGAAGGATTTTTGGGTCATTAATTGTTTGCCTTTTTTTTATTTTTATTTCCCTGCTTTCTTTTCCGCATCAGTGTCTGTTGAAGAGATTTCCAAAAGTGAGTGAAAAAAACTTGTGGCACATTGAGAGAATCAGGATCAGAAATACCCCAATCTTGACTAAAAGGAAAACTTAATTTCCAGAGGAATTTTCATGATTTCAGGCATATAAAGAAATACATAAAAGGCAGCCAAAATCTGGGTGATGATGCAGGTATTCTCTAGGAGTATGAGTAACCCTGGAGGTGTAGAAGTGGGAAATCATGTGACAAATGAAGCTTTTAGGGTTTTTAACCAGATTTTTGCTTGAGTCTGTGCTAGGTGAAGTTCAGGACTGTGCTTGCATCCAGCCTTAAAGATGGACAAAGCATAAATCACATTCTAGTTTTTCCCCTCAGAGTTACTGCAGTAAGCAGGACAAAAACTGATACTCTTTGCTTTGAGAAATCTAAGAGATTGCCCCATTCTGGCAAAGGAGAATATGGGCTGCAGTGGGAGAAGGCAGCCTTTGGAGAAATTAATTTAAAATGAGAGTATTTAGCAGGCATCCAACTGTCTCTCCTAAAAATAGTACTGATAAAACAGTAACTGCTGTGAGATGCATTGGAAATACAATTACTGGTATAAATATCCTGTCAAGGCTTGATGTTGGAGAAGGAGGAGTATTTTATCTGGGCAATTATAAATAACATATAAAGATCTCCTGCACACTGTGCATGATTATAAGTTTAATAGATCTAGGGACAACATATCCCTGTGGAATCACAAGCTTAGACAACAGAATCCAACATGAACCAACTGCAGAGCAGTCACTGGGCCTGAAACGACTCTGCTTCTCTTTTTGTTTGCTAATTTCTTCACTTAAGAAAGAACTACCATGATTCAGAGCAGGATTTATGGCATCCAGAACCTCCCAGTGCCAATTTGTCCTGATTTCAGAGCAAATCCCTCTGGGTTTGTGCTGGGCCCAGAATTGAATCTGCCATAACTGATGTGCCAAACAAGATGAGAACTACACAGTTTTGTTCTGCTCAATGTTGTGCTCAGGAGCAGCAGGACTTTACTCATTTTTGAGCAAGAATGGCAAGACCAAACTGGGAATGTTTTAATTTTAATGTGGGAAATGTTTTAATGTCCATTAAAATGTGCTGCCCTCAGGGGCTGATCCCTGCTCATGTGTGGCTCAACGTGGGAGCAGGTGGAGAACTGATTTTTGAGGACATGAGGACACTCAGCCATCCTTGGGTTATTTTTTAGGGCAATTTTTTTTAGTTGAGCTCTCCAGTCTGCACAGGTACCTGTGAAAAAAAGGCACCCAGAGAAGCGTGGCACAAACAAGGAGAGACTGGAAATGAAACCTTGGGATCTGAGCAAGTGAATCTAAAGTTCAGTGATTCCTGATTTCTTGGCCTGAACTGCAGGGTCAGAGTGAAGGAGGAGTAATTAGCACTGCTAATTAGCACTGAAGGAGCCCCTGGTTCAGGTCTTTGTTACCACAGCTGGCCCTGAGCATGGCTGGACTCCAGAAATAATCTCTGCATACCTGCAAGTTATATCCTTAATTCACTGTTTTCCAGGTGCTTTTCTGAGGTAGATTTCCTTATTTTTGTGAGTCAGGAGCTCAGGTCATCAAAGAGAACGAGCTTTTTGCTAGATCACCTCTCCAGGGAGGTGTTTCAGAGCAGTGCTTCTCTCTGGGTGTGTACACCAGAGCCCACGCAGGTCACTCTGAATTCCACAGGTCTTGCACAGCTGGAACATTTAGGAATAGGTTTTATCACATGATTTATTTGCAGGTGAAAGAGTTACTGACATCTGCCACACCTCTGGGGTGGTTCTTTCTTGGTGCTTTGTAGAGTTGAGGAACAAAAAAAAAAACAACAACTATTTTTTCCCTGGTTTTACTTCTTTCTTCACCATACATCCATAGTTTTGTTTGCTGATCAGTTCCTTCCTGGCCCTTCTAAACACTGGTTAAAACACAACAGAGCCAGAGAAACACAGATATAAGAGGGAATTTCCTGTAGGTCTGGAATAAATGAGGGTAAGAAACTTTTCTATCCAGCATGGCCTGGAAAAACACAACTTAAAGCCACTTTAAAGGGACATGAGGGGCCCTAGGGGGAAGAGGGGAGGATAAAAGGGGACTGGGAGAGGGTTTGAGGGGATTGGGGGGGATTTAAGGGGTTCTGGGC
>VZRX01022244.1:15571-27908 GCA_013398075.1 Notiomystis cincta | reverse complement strand
CTTGCCTTCAGGGATGAGTGGTAACAAATAACAAAGGGAAAACACCATTAGCTTTTCCCTTATGATAACGTGGTAAAATCCTCACCCTGTCCTTCAACCAGGTCTGCTGATATTAACATATTTAACTGGGACCTTACTCAGGAAGGCTCTCAGACCTCCCCCTCAAAAGTCTTTTCAGTAAAATGGTGCAGAAGAAGGGACTCTTCAAATTTAAAAAAGACCTCCCTGCACCTGTGGGTCAACTACAGCTAAATTAATCAAGTCCAAGATGATTTTGAGTCACATCTGTGTCCTCTAATGACAGTAAAAGAATGGTACTGAGTGACACTTCCAGGTCTTGCACTCACAAGATTCAATGGATATATGTACAGAGAGCAGAAAGAACTTGGCAAGGAGTACCAAATGGTTGTGGTTTTGGCTGGACTCTCCTTTTTTTTAATAAAGATTCCTGGAACTTAAAGAGTAGCAAGTACTGCAGATAAAAGCCAAGTATTACTATAATCAAGTCAAGCAGCAAATGGAAAGGGAAGAACTGTAGTCAGGGAAGGAATTCTGTGTCCTTATTTCTCTCCCCAGCTTGTATCTCATGTCTCTGAAGTCTGAGCAGGGAATATTACTTCCAGAGAGAAATTCTGAGAATTTAAAGCTTTAGGGTCCTGCTTGAACAGAGATGGAACAGTTGCCTTCTGGCAGGAATTAGAGCTGGCATGGAAATTTCACAAAAGGAATTAAAAAGATGTCCTGGAAAGTGGCCAAAAGGAGATCAAAGGAACTTCAGCAGTATGAAGACACACACCGGAAGCACATGAAAAGGAACCTCAAGACAGACCATTAGGGTTAAGGGTACCCATCTGCTGCCTGGGTAGAAGGCTGTGTGAACCAGGGAAAATGTTAATTAGTCCTGTGACATATTTAGTCCAAAAATATTCATGCTCTCTTATATAATTTCCAGTCTTGACCACATGTCAGATGTCTAGGAGAACAGATTTATTTTAGATTTGGCCCAAATTTTGAACTGTAAGAACTGATCAACGTAGTCTTCTTCCAGTTCTTCAAGTGTGGTATGTTACTGGATCTGAGATTCAGACTGGGGAAAAAAGACAATCTGATAGCAAGTCTGACAGCTATCTGTGAGTTCAAAAATCTTAAATACAGATAAACTATAGCTCATGCCTTATATCACATTTATTGTTGTAAATATCTAATATAGGCATGAGTAATCAGTTATTTTATAGAAACACGACATAAAAAGTGGACATTTTTAAAAGCAGCTAGTTCTGAAAGCAGAAATGGACCATCCATGATCTCGGTAGCCCCAGAGGTGAAGAGATGAGCTTGAGTTGGAGAAATGTTAAAGGGAACTGTTGGACTTTTAAGAACTATAACGATGAACAGGTGTTTCACCCCATCTCTAGCCCAATGTGCTACTATTGAACTCTGTCAATAAACTCTGTTCATGCTTCCATCAATAGAATTTGTTTTTGAAAAATAAAACTGAAAAAGGGAAAATCTTTCTGTCCTCCATCAGATGGTTTCTCAGCAGGTCACAAAACAAGGAAGAGAAATAAACG
Organism: Notiomystis cincta; assembly: GCA_013398075.1. Lineage (NCBI taxonomy): Eukaryota > Metazoa > Chordata > Aves > Passeriformes > Notiomystidae > Notiomystis > Notiomystis cincta. The sequence continues at coordinate 26,337 of VZRX01022244.1, read as the reverse complement.
GTGACTCCTTAGATAAACTCACAAGAACCACCACTTACAAGCTAAAACACAGGAGTTCAACAAGTTCCTTGTCCAGGATGTGAAAACTAGTGAAGTTACTGTTTTTATGTGAAAAAATTGGGCTCAAGTTTGCTTGAACTGTGCAGCAGGAGGTCAGGTTCCACCTACAATGGCACCTAAAATGTTTAGGTATCTCTTGCTGTCACATGTAGCTAAATCTCATCTAGCTACTTGTATTTATTTTAAACTTGCAGGTATTAGCACTATTTCCCTAATATATCTTGCCTTGCAAAATCCTACAGGGTTTCACTTATACAATAAACTCTCAGATTTTGGAGTCTCAGTTTCTGGACTGCAGTGCAAAACCACCAAAGTACAGGAGACTGATAAGCTCCTTTATTCCTTCCCTCAAGTTCAATTATTTGGATTCTATTGTGATAGAGTATGTCTGTGCCCACATACACAAAGAAATTTCTCAATGAAGAGTTTTGGATCAAAGGTGATTTAGCAAGGGGACATTAAGGGCTTTGAAATATTTGCAACATTTTATGAAAGGAGACTGCCAAACTCAGTATTTTTCAAAGAAAACTCTTTAAATTCAACTGCTAACAATAACATGACTGAGATCAGTGATTAAAATGTAAAATATAGGAATAGCTTCCTGTGCTAACCTCAATATAACTACATCCAATCAAGTCTCATCTGTAATAACCAGGCTGGTGTTTGCTCAGTGGAGCCCAAATTACTAATTCTTCCCATTTACAACAACACCCTGGCTTTCAGGAACAAAAATAATTTTCTATCTAAATATACTTACACTTAACAATCAGAAATGAATCCTTCTGCAAACAACTCTCCACACTGGCAATCGCCTTTGTTAGTAATTATTTATAGTGCAGAAGCATCAAAGCTTTCTGCTTTCACATTTAACGTCACTACTATTACTCCCATTTCCCAGCCACATCCAGGAGAGCTGTCAAGCATTTTTCCAATATACTTATAGTTTATATTTCCTTCCTCCCTTCTACTGTGCTATTCCTCTGCAGAATGGGCAATTTGCTGCCAATAATGGCATCCACGTCAATTTGAAACCAAATCCTCAATTTTAAATGCCCTGAAATTAATTTGAAGGTATGAAAAAGTAAAAGACATTTTTAATATAACAACCTAAACAAACAACTGGGAAAAAATCAACACAACAAAGAGCTATTTGTTTGTACTCTGTACAAATCACATTCAGCAGTAATTTCTGCAGCACAGCTCAAAGTTAAGGCAACTAAAACCCTTCACTTGGATGTAGTGTGAATTCTTGCAGCTAGGAAATCTTGAAGTTTTAATACAATTGGCTGACTTGCAATATCATAGCTGCAAAGAGATGCAACTTATTTGTTTTAAAAGTAGCCCTTTTTGTAGCATTTACACAGTAACACAGAAGGCCTGCACTCATCTTTACTCATTTTTCTGAACTGCATGTGGAAGCACAGAAATGTCTACTCTATCAAGTAAGAACACACTTAACCATGGAAAATAAAGTCCATGTTCAAGGAAACAGTTTTTCTGAAAGCTGCAGCTCATCACCACCACAGAGGAAATTCAGAAATTCAAGGACACTGCCTCTCACACCGTGGTGTAAGGAAGGTTTTGTTCCAGTCAGAGCCAAGTCCCACTGCCCTGCCCAGCAAACACTGTCACACAGACCAAAACAGCCTGTGAATCATATGGGACTTGAAGGACAGTGCCCTACCACGTCTTACTGTCTCCCAATTCTGAAACTCCTCCACAGCCATTTCAGGACTTCTAAATTCACATTTCAATCATAGTAACTGGGAGGAATACAGACACACCAGAAACGTGCAGCAGCAGTCATCCACAAAACTTCTGAGAGCTGTTGTATTACAAGTGCACACAACAGGCACAAAATAATACTCATATTGCACCTGAGCAATGAGAATAACCATCATCCACGTGACCATTATTTGACTCTTAGTAAGGCATTCCAGGAAATTCTGTAAGATGTAATAACTCACATCTGCCTATTTCAAAGAGACTGAATATGTGAATTCTGCTTTGAGCATCACTGCTGATTAAAGAGAATATACTTGACCTAAATCTTCCATTCAAAAGAAGACTACAGAATACACAACTGACTTCATCTTGTACTGGTTATTCCCATATCACAGATCTGCATGCAGCAATAAAAGACATCAAATCAAGCAGGGTGTCAAATTAACATGTAGCATGACAAAGAGTCTCATATGCTACCTTGGCAGTCAATTCAGGCCTGTGCTCACCACTCCACTGTGCCTATTTGTTGAATTTTTCTAATTAATTATTATTATTGAATTTATTAGTTGAAATTTTGCACAATGTAGAAATAAAGACATTCTATCAGAAAGTATTTATGAAATAATAACAGACAGATCGTGATTTACAACTATACACTTATTAAAGACCTCGTGCCAAGTTCTACCATAAATTGAAATCTCTCAAACAGTATAACATGATGTTTTGTTGACTGGATGAAAGTTTAGAAATAAATTATTGATAATTGGTTACCAGCTCATTGCTTGAAAACTATTTTTAGGTTCTATTTGAAATGCTCATTTAACATCTTAGAATAAGGAGAAATAATACGAAGTAATTAAGAATTGAGACAAGGAAATAAACTATCATTTACTTTTAATTCAACTCTGATGGTCTTTATTTCCACTAGAAACTGGCCCAGAAACTGGTAGAGCATGTTATGGCTGTGTTTAATGCAAACAGTACTACCACAGGCAGCATTAACCTCAGAATTTATGCAAATGATGTTATTTTGTACAGTCACTGACTATTTGCAACACCCGAGTCACAAGAACAACAAAAGCACTGCAAACAGGAAGAAGTAAGGTAACAATAACTAAGTTCTAATCAGACTTGAGTTGAACTGGAACTAGAGAATAATAAACCCACTCTTAGTCTTTTCCTTTCTTCTGTCCTCTAGGTAAAACAGATAAATATCATAATAACACAGATGTTTGCATCCTCTTCTTCTCTTTTTTGTAACAGATGGATCAGTGAATATGAAAGAAACAAACACTGCTATATTTAACAATAGAGATCCCAAATCCTGTCATATTAATAATTCACAAAAGCCACTGAACTGCATGGAATGTTGTGCTGAGATTTTATTAGGACTCGAATCTCTTAATGTACATTTTTATTACTTGTCTTTCACTGGCAAAATACAGTCTGCTTTTATTTTCATTAAAGCAATAACAAAAACAGGAACAAGAGTTTTCAGCAAGGTAGCCCTCCTGAGAAAAGGAACTCTCTTACCATATATAAGGCTCCTTTGCTCAGTGGGGTTTTGGTAAAGAACTGGTTTTGCTGGGTAAAGAGTTGAGGAACTTTCCCCAGGAACCAGTAATAGAGACCACATTCATGGCTAAGTGCAAACTTAGCATTAACCTAAGAACTGTGGAGATAGTTGATTAGGAAAGGGCCCCAACATGGCTAGAAGTTCATCTAAAACCTTTTCTTGTTAAAAAATCCCCAAAGTCCCCATAATAACTTTATCTAATTTTCTGAGATTATTACCTTCCCCTGGCCAATACACTGATATTAGCCTGCAAATACTTTGTGCTCTCTTAGCATACAGTCCTTGAGACAAAGCCTTACTATGGTGATTAAATAAACTGTGGATGGAAAGTTTCAAAGATACAACTAGTACTGATGTAGTAACACAATGTAAACAGTAAGGATGGATTACCTTTTTATGTCTGTAATAAAAGATAGTCAACTCTTCTTCATTATAAAATATTCAGTGTTGTTGTATAGATTTCACATTTTAAATTGATGCAAGAACAACATCTACTATTCTCTATTATCACCATTCAAATATATGATGTATTGCTGAAATGCCTAAGGTTTACATAGAAAACATATAGAAAATATACTGCAAAGTATAATTTTCATCTTGATATGCACACTAAATAAACAGCTCCCATGGTGAACAATGACACTGATTCTACCTGCACAATGTTGTTTAGTTTTCCATTATTCAATACTTCTAACTGTCAGTTTCAATTAGAAAAAAATCTGGCAGGGACAGCGAGCTTGCATGGATCTTATTTCTCTGCCTGCATTTTATCTTACACATAGATTGCACTGTTCATGGCCTGAACTTCTGGTTTTGAGGCTTATATGTAGGTCAGTCTATTATATGTAACAGTTATACAGTTAAATATACTATAAAAATTTCTATTTATAATGTTTCTCTTCTGCTGGCACCTGGAAAAGCACCACATTGGAGCAAGTGTGTTCTTTTTCAGCTCCATGTTCTCATTGTCATGCAAGGAGCTTGGCTTTAGCTAACATTCTAGTTTGTTCTTTTCTTTTGTTAATACATCTTACTCACTTCTCCAGGACCTCTAGCACTACACAGCAAACAAATACATTTATTATTTAGAGAGTGAGTGTGAGATCATCTGTTGATTCCATATGCATGCCAAGAGAGTCAAGGCTGTCATCAGCCCCTAAGGCCAACACACCAAAACCAGTGATCCAGCATCAGAGATTCATTCCTTTGCAAACAGGAAGATTGCAGCCCAGCCTAACCACACTTGGTGAAGCTTTAAAGCTCTGCACTGGTGAATAACTGTCATGTGGAGAACATGACATTAAGTGAAGATCCAAACCAAGTTCACAGGAAGCTTTTGAAATACGTCCTGCAGCTCAGAGGGGCTTCAAGTGCCCTCTTAGGATGATCTAACAACCAGTCCTTAAAATTAACCCCATCCTTGAAGAGGCAGGTCTTTTGAGGAGGCAGTAAAAAGTTAACACTAGCATGTTCCTGCTCTTTGGGAATGCTGGGAACAGCAAATTAAGGAACCCCAAAGTTCCAGCCTAGGATCAAACATCCCAATGATCATTTATGATTTCTTCATAAAGTACATCTGGCAAGCAAAACAGCAACAATAATATTATGAGCTTAATAAATGTAGCATGACTGGAGTACTTTTGAACATGTAGCTGGTGCTACACCATGACAAGCATTGCTGGCAGTGTAATTCACTCTGGCTAAATCTATACTGCCTTTTCTGGGCTTGTTGGAGTGAATTGCTGCCCCACATCACCTGTACAGACATTGCTTTAAATATCTGTGCTGTGCAGATCCAGGCTTGAAGCACTACCAGTGTTTGATTTCCCTGGATGCTGAACCCCACATCCAGCTGGGTTTGAGTGAGTGAGCAAACAGATGAGGCTGCAGCGTGAGCCAGTGTGACAGCAACGCTCCAGCTCTGCCTCCATGGCCTCACCCAACTAAGCTGCATGAATAAAGATTACAAAGTCAGCAACATCACTTGGGTGGAATAAACCTCGTTAATCCAAATCTTCAAGGCTACCCACAACATTCATCTGAATATCACTGTGAATAAAAGAACCAAATCCATGAACACAAAGACATAACTATATCCTGTTTAACAAGGGACAAAGTTATGCTTTAGCAAGGTTTACCACTATTCATACTCGACTCAAGAAAAAAAATAAATTACACAAGCGACTAGACTAAGAATGAGCAATAATTTCCAGGGTAATTCTAAAACTGTTTCTAAATCAGTTCTGTAAAAAGATTAAAGTCATCAATATTCACAACATAAATCCTGAATTGCTGGAGGTTGAAAGGAAGACTACCCTTGTACTTTTCTTAATAAGGAGAAATCAGTGGACTAGACTGACCAATGGTGAGTCTGAGCCAGCAGAGTGGTACTTGTTCATATATTCACCCAATTAAGGTATTCACAGGTATTAAGGTCTAATTCAAATTATATTTGAGATTTTTATGAAAGAAAATTTCATTTTGGCAGATGAAAATTGATAATTTCCTCTAATTTTGATTACTGAAGAAGAGAGATAGTAACTTCTTTAGTTAAGGCAAGAAAAAGGCCCCAAAATCTGTTTTCGTTATCTGAGAGGACTTTTTANTCCTCTAATTTTGATTACTGAAGAAGAGAGATAGTAACTTCTTTAGTTAAGGCAAGAAAAAGGCCCCAAAATCTGTTTTCGTTATCTGAGAGGACTTTTTAAAAAAATTATTAGGAAATAAAGGGGGGAGTTTATCCTCTATAGTAAACATTTCCCATGGTTACAATTCAATGTTTTATACTACACTGGTAATTCTCATTATTTTTCAAATATCATATTTGAGGACATTAATACACCATTAACATGATTAACTTTTTCACAGAAGTTGAGCCATTTGGAATCAAATGGCACAATTTGGCCATAAAAGTGACTGCACAGTGCAGGTCCCCTTCTGCCCCACTGCCTCAGTGCAAGTCCACTGGCTCTACTTGCATTTGCAGGCCTAGACCAAGGGAGGAACCTGTGTCTCTCCAAAAACTGGAAGGATAAACAACTTTTTATTCCTTCCTTCCAAAAGAGAGATATTCCATAAAAAGACAGGAATCAATGCATATGCCAGACTTGTCTGCATGCAGACTGCAATATGCCTTCACCCACCACAGAAGCATTTCTCCAAATAAATTAGGGATCATGGAGGGGAAACACATCCTTTAACACAGTTTGGCAAAAATAGTGAATCTTGTTCATTATTTCTGTTAATTGTTAAATCAGTAAAACGCAGAGTAAGTGAATTAACGTGATAGTTGAGTAAGAGAGGGGCACCACTGATTCCTGCAACTTTTTGTCCCTACCAGGAATAGAGCAACCACGCCAGGCAATTCAGGGTTCCAGTCAGATCCTGAGGGCTGATCCCGAGGCCCTGAGACAGCAAAGTGTATCAGCAGTCCTGCCAGCTCCACCATTAATCTTAAGCACAGGTAACATCAAGGGAACTCCAGGACTGAAGGACATTCTCTGCCTGCTGAAGCACACAAGCCTCTCTCCCCCTTCCCCCAACTCACAATTTTCGTTCCCTGTCCCCAACAGACTCTGTACAGTAGGGAAGGATCATGTTTCTCCCATCCAACCCATCGTCTCTTCCCGTGCCTCTCCTCTCTCCTCACTGCTCCTACAGTTGCTGTGGAAATAACACATTTTACTGACCCAACACCTCCTGGGCAGCTGGCTCCCACAGCTGTGGTGCAAAAGGCAATTAAGATAAAACACAGCTCTGCAATGAATCACAAGCCTGAACAGATCTCAGAGGTCATCTAGTCCATTCCTCTGCCCCACGGGAGGCTCAGCTATCCCCATGTCATTTCTTACAGACATCTATGTCACCTGCTTTTAAAAACTTCAGTGATAAAAATTACACAAACTCCCTAGGCAATATATCCCAGCATTTCACCACCTTTGCAAAGAAGTTCAATCTTTCCTCACAGCTCAGAGGAAAGATTTTTCTAAGCCTCAGATATTTTTCCTCTCTTTCTTTACAAGTCTCACCAGATCTTTTCTATTTTCCTCACACAAACAACCCCAATTAAAGCACTTTGCTTCAAATACCACTACTAAAAGTGATCATTGAAAAAATTACTGTATATTGCTGATGGAATTAAATCACCTTTTTCCACTGTGCAACCGTACCATAGTTTTAAAGACTTTAAATGACAAAATTATTCATGTTCTGCTTGTTTTAATGCCATATTGTAGTTGTGCATATGCAACAGGAGAAACAGGGCCACACTGTTGTCATATGTCTGCCTGTTACCAGAAACAGTCTAACAACAAAACCAAAAAATGCTGAGATTTAAAAAACCAATTTAATTTCCATAGTCAAGGTAAAGCCACCTTTGTTACAGATAATCCCAATGTCACAAAATAATGACCTATCAAAGAGATGAAATTTGACTTTGCTCAAGCAAGCAGTTTTGTTAGGAACACATTTGCTCCACTAACAAGAGCAGAGCAAATCAGATTTGGCTCACAGCTTTCCTATGCCCTGAATTCATATGTCATCTGATTGTCTGGGCTTTTTTAAATCACTGAAAAAGTAAAACAGGAAGAGAAGTAAAGCAATTCTGTAGATAATCCACATCTTCATGATTTCTGCTGGCTTTACTTTCCTCAGCAAATATTTAGAGGGAGAAAAGTACATATAAGGGTTAGAAAGACCTCCTTTTGTAAATGAATTTAGTCTGCTGCATGGAGTAGCAAGTAAGCACTTACCAAGATTTTAATACTCTGAAAACAAGAAAAAATTTTAGTTATTCACAAACAACGAATTGGTAACTTCTCTAATACACTCAACACAACATAAAGCATTTCTTCATCAAAACGGTGGATTACAAAAGCCAAAGAAAAACTTGGATTGGACCCCAGAGAAGTACAACAAGGTAACACATTATGGCCTTTCTATTGTTGCTACATACAGCACTCAACGTGCCACAGGACCAAATGCAAGGCCTGTGAAAGGACTACAGGCCTTTACAGATCAGAAGTCTTAAAGTTCTTTCATGGAGCCAAATCTTTAAACAAAAAAATACAAAATCCCACAGAAGAACAAACAAAGCACATTTTAAGCACCAGTTTAACTAATGCATTCATTATGCATTTAACTGTGTATTCATTATTTTTTAAGAAAGCATGAGAAATTTAAAAAATAATGAGAAATTAAAATTTGTGATGCTCCTCTTTGAGCTGAAGGTCTCCCCGGAAATATTTCGCAGATAAATCCATTCCCTCATGATTTCCAAGATTTTTTAAAACATCAATGTCAGATGTAACAAATGTGAAGAATTTTATTACACCTGACAAACTCTGCATTCCCAACAAGAATTACTCTAGTCAGAGATGAAAAACCAACACTTTGCTACTGAAGATTTCAAGAACAGACACCAACATATTTCATGATGACTTCTGATCACAGGAAAAATATAATACAGGCCAGCACTGATATTCAAATTGTATTTTGATCCATTTCAGACAAGCCCCTCCATGTACAATGTCAGAAGAACATCCAGTCCTTATGATCTGAGTATCGAGTGAAGATAAAACATGAGAAAAATCTAACACTTGCATCAGCAGTGTCACAAAAACCATAAAAAATCTCCATCTAATTTTTAGAACACTCATGACTTGTAAAAGAGGAGAATACGGACTTGCAAAATCCACAAGGAATTCTTTTCCTCAGATAACAAACCTGAGAGATTGGAAGATTCAGTTTTTAACATAGCTGCACATCTGAAATTCACCATGTGTCAAGTACACTGCAGTAATTATACTGTGCATTTTGCAGAATCTAAGGCATGAATTTACAAATGTAAACAAAGTTTCTTCAAATGTTATTACAGGTGGCTGCATCTCAAAACATGAATCATCATTCTGAAAAAAAAACCTTAACCAAAACTTCAAAACAAATTTAAAAATGTACCGAAACATGAACCAGAGTGCAAAGAATGTCCTAGAGGCAAGATTAGCAAGCAATTACACCAGTCACTGGTAACAGTTACAGTGCACAGCATTTTTCATTTTTCTTCTGAAAAATCTGCCTTGTGGTCCCAGTATGACAAAATCATCCTACTGTTTTCTCCAGTCTAAGAAAATTCAAATCATCAATAATCAAGAGAGCATCAGCTGATCACATTTCAGGATGCAATATGGGAGTATTAAGTGACTGAGCATTGATCAAATGACGACAGAATCTGGAAACTGTGTCTCAAGGAGTATTGCTTGACCCTGATGTTAAGTGTGTTCATATTATATAAGCCTACACTGAGTTACTGTTTCTGCTGCTGAAAAGTGCTGTTAAAACTGCACATACAAATATATTTGCAAAGTCAAGCACCTAAAAACACATTTCTCCTATTCAATCAATCTTAAAATGGCCTACTCTTAAACCAACTTTCTGGCAAGGAAATACAGACCAGTACCTGACCCAACCATTTCACTGTTCTCAAGGTAAATTCTCTCAGCATTTAATGTGTGTCACCAGCAGGAAAATTCCTTTTTATGTAATAACCTACAAGTCACTGAATGATTTAAAATGAAGGTGCCTTTTCTCATGTACCTTGCACAGACACAGGAGATGGAAAGAAGGCAGCAGTATTTCAAAAGATGATGCTCACATATCCCTTCTAAACGTATACAGTTCTCTAGGGAACAATCAACTGAGCAATGTCTGTAATGCTCAGGATATAATTACCAAAATGAGATGCATAACCTTTATTACAACAGCAAATGCTTAACTTTACAGATTATTCCTCTTACTTTGGTGCTCTCAAACCTTTCTCTTTTTTTTCTTTTTTTTTTTTTTTAAGTAATCAAAGTGCTTCCAATCTTCTACATTGCAGCTACTGTGCATTCAATGCCAGGTGCTGCACACCTCACTAGCAGAAACTCAGCACAATGCAAGACCTTCTCCAGCCCGTGTAGTTTCACATTCTGCTGTAGCATGACAGAATGTCTTTGAGATTTAGCAAATTCAAGCAGATTCTGTTGCTACATCCCACATAAAAACGCCTTGAAATTCCCCCTGTTTAAAAAAGGAAAAAAGGAACAGCCTACATCTCCAAACATGACAGTGCATTCTTGGCACAGAATATGCAATGCAAGAAGAGGAAAATGACAGTATTTATGTTACCTTCAGTCACATAGTTGTGGTCTCGCAGAAAGCTGTGGTTAATTTTCCGTGTGTCCGTGTCCTCGCCCATTTACAGCAGGATTACTCAGCATGCCTATCCGCAGTGGACTGATAGCATCAGCAGAGGTCGTCACAAGAGCACCATCCATGCTGCCACTGCCTAGCAGAGGCGGGGAACACACCGGGCCACTGAGCACAGCATAATGAGAGCTACTGAGGCAGCACAGATTGGGGGGAGCGA
>VZRX01022244.1:0-15309 GCA_013398075.1 Notiomystis cincta | reverse complement strand
TGCCGCAGCAGCGCTGGCCCCTCCCCGCCCGCCGCCCCGCCGCGCCGCCGCCGCACGGAGCAAAGTGAAAAATGACACTGCAGGTAATCGTTCCGCTCCTCCGCCGCGACACGGGCACGGAGAAGAGCCGAGGCAGGGGAGGAGGGAGAAGAAACTTCAAGCTGATTAAAGGCGTTCGCGTCGACACGTTCTGCACACGAGCGTGCGGCCGCGATTTTGTGCCAGTCGTGCTGTCATCTGCAGCGAAAGCAACAGTCGTTCAATGTCAGCCTCTATAAATACTACCGAAATTGCCAAATATCTGCCTGGGCAAAAGGATTCGTCAGAGGCTAGGCAGCCATTCAGAGGATGTAAGATAAAGTAACTGTTATTCATCTTATTTTGCCCTCGGTTTTGTAGATAAATGTAAAATTACAAAGTATTTAAAAACAACCTCTCTGGCTTCCCTGTACAGAAAAGAAAAGCTGGACAAAGGGAATGTTTGCAGGTCATTGGGTTTTCTTAAATCTGCTACTCTTTCAGTTCATTATCCCATCACCTTGGAAAAGCAGTGCTGAAATGTGTATACTCAGAAATATGAAAATAAGCAGAAGAGGAAAATTAGTCACTTTCATTATAAAATAAAGCTTGCTCTTTAGTCCAAACGTTTAATGGTTTATATTACAGCAAAATTCTTTCAATTGAACAGAGAAGCAGTTTCCTTTAGCTTTTGGTATCTATTCAAGAAATCACACACTGTTTGCTGCAGAAAGTATGTATCTGGAAAAGGTAACAGCACTGAATTTTAAATATTTGAACAGAAAACAAATGGCTGTATACCAAAACCACCACTACAGCATGATAAGGGAGTCCACAACCACAAAACCAATTGAGGAGAGAGAATCTTGTGCTTCAGGCCCTGGAATTGAACATGGAAAGTACAATTCAGTTGTCAGCATTACTACAGAATTTTGTGTAACACTGGATGAATTTTTAACACATTTTTGTGTTTTTCTTTCTTTTTAGTGAACTAGGACATACAGTTCTTGAAGGAAAATTCAAGTACCCTGCTATTCCTATAAACTGGCATGTGACTTTGAAAAAGTAGAGGACTGTGTAAAAACTTGCTCAGGGATACACATCTAATTTCAGGATGAAGCAAGGCTGGAAGGGAAAGAAGAATAGCAACAGAATCACTTTCTTCTTTTTCTCATTAATAAAGCAAAATAAAACAGAACCATCCCCAGCGTGATAAGTAAATATTGTAAAATCTTCACATTTGAGCAGGTGGGAAAGTAAGAGAAGTTATTCAATACTTGCATCTGTACAGAACACATTTTGCATGCATCTGGGTTTTGGGGGTGACAATACTAGAAATGTTATTTCTGCATTGACAGCATCAGTCACTACTGTGGTGGTACCAGCAGCTCTCCAGTATCTGCCCTGTCCTCTTCAGAAAAGAGGAAGGAGGCCTTGCAAGTACTGATACTTAGTTTGGGAAAAGTGGTTCTAATCTATGTGATGTATCTGGTTTATTTTGCCCTTCCCTGACACAGTATGTTCTCACCTTGGATTTGTTTTCTAAAGACAAAAAGGTCTATGAGCACAACGCCCTGCACATGAAATCCCAACTCCACCAAAGTCCTTGCAAAGAGTACAACAAAGAGTTTACTCTCAGCTGTTTAACACAACAGTTACAGCAGTCTGGGTCAAGAAGGCACCTCCTTGCAGCATCTGTGCAGGGCACAAACTGCCTGGCCTTACAAAAGTAACCCAGATGCTTTGTTGGGACCTATGCTCCCTGTGTACTCAGTGTCACTCAAACCTCTCAGTCTCCATTTTGTACACTGGATGCTTAAGTGCTCAGTCAGGCACCCAAGTTAGGTAACAGCATTAGAATCACAGAATTATTTAGACTGGAAAAGACCTTTAAGATCATCAAGTCCCACCATTAACCCAGCACTGTCAAGGTCACCACTAAACCATATTCCTAAGTCTCCCATTTGCACATCTTTTAAATACCTCCAAGGACAGTGACTCAAAGACCTCCCTGGACAGCCTGTTCCAACTCTTGACATGCCTTTCAGTGAAGAAGTTTTTCCTAATATCCAATCTAAACCTCCCCTGGCACAACTTGAGGCCATATCCCCTTGTCCTGTTCCTGGCTGACTGAGAGAACAAGCCAATCCTCACCTTGCTAAAACCTTTCAGGCAGTTGTAGGGAGTGATGAGATCCCGCCTGAACCTCCTTTTCTCCAGGCTAAACACACTCAGCTCCCTCAGCTGCTCCTCATGAGACTTGTGCTCCAGTCCCTTGGCCAGCTCTGTTGCCCTTCTCTGGACTCTCTCCAGCCCCTCAGTGTCCTTCTTGCAGCGAGGGGCCCAAAACCAAAGAAAACTCGAGGCCTGGCCTCACAAGTGCTGAGTACAGGGGGACAATCCATCACTGCCCTGCTCCTGCTGGCCACACTATTGCTGATACAAGCCAAGTGCCACTGGCCATCTTGGCCACCTGGGCACATGCTGGCTCATGTTCAGACACTGTCAACCAGCACCCCCAGGTCCTTTTCCACCAGGCTGCTTTCCAGCCACTCTGTCCCAGCCTGTAGTGCTGTCTGGGGTTGTTGTGACCCAGCTGCAGGAGCCAATACCTGGTCTTGTTGAACCTCATAAAACAGGCCTTGGTCCATCAATCCAGTCTGTCCAGATCCCTCTGTAAAGCCTTCCTGCCCTCCAGCAAATCAAAACTGCAGTGGTGACCAGCTGCCAGCTAGATATAACTCCATTTACCACCAGTCTCTGGGCTCATCCAGCCAGCCAGTTTTTACCCAGCTAAGAACACACCCAAGGGCTGCCAGTTTCTTCAGGAGAATGTTGTGGTAAAATGTGGCAAAGGCTTTACTAAAGTTCACGTAGGCAACATCCACAGCCTTTCCCTCATCCACTAAGAGGGTCACTTCACCACAGAATGAGATGAACTGGGTCAAGCAGGACCTGCCTTTCACGAACCTGTGCTGACTTGGCATGATCCCCTGATTGTCCTGTATGTGCTATGTGATGTTGCTCAAGATGATCACCTCCATGACCTTCCCTGGCACTGAGGTCCAGCTGACAGGCCTCTAGCTCCTTGGATCCTCCTTCCAACCCATTTGGTAGGTGGGCTTCACATTTCCTGACCTCCAGAAAACTGGGACCCACTCCTCCCAGTTACCCAGGGCTCCTGGTAAATGGTGGGAAGTGCCTCAGTAAGCACTTTCACCAGCTCCCTCAGTCCCCTCATGTGGATCCCACCCAGCCCCACAGAGCTGTGTGTGTCTGAGTGGTGTAGCAGGTCACTGACCATTTCCTCTTGGATTCTGGGGGCTTCATTCTGCTCCCCATCCTTGTCTTCCAACTCAAGGGCCTGGGTACCCCAGAACAACTGGCCTTACTATTAAAGACTGAGGCACAAAAGGCATTAAGTACTTCATCCATANAGCACTTTCACCAGCTCCCTCAGTCCCCTCATGTGGATCCCACCCAGCCCCACAGAGCTGTGTGTGTCTGAGTGGTGTAGCAGGTCACTGACCATTTCCTCTTGGATTCTGGGGGCTTCATTCTGCTCCCCATCCTTGTCTTCCAACTCAAGGGCCTGGGTACCCCAGAACAACTGGCCTTACTATTAAAGACTGAGGCACAAAAGGCATTAAGTACTTCATCCATATCCTCATTCTTTGTCACTGTTTCCCCCTGCATCCAATACAGAATGGAGGTTCTCCTTAGCCTTCCTTTTGTTCCTGATGTATTACAGAGTGTGGGTTCCCCTGTGAAGGTAACACTGAGAAGGTTTCTCCTATTACTGTGATGACTCCTAAACTAAAAGAAATGTCACCCTGCAGGGCATTTGATGCCAAAAATCAGGCAGCACATTTGAGTAAAAATGCCTAGGAACAACTTCTATCTGAAAATACACAGAAAATGAATGTGTTCATTTTCTGAGAAAAAGAATCATATGGAAAACTTATTATTGAAAAGAAATAGATAATAAATTACACGAATTATGAATAAAATCTCAAAAAAGTCACACTGACAGTCTGTAAAAAAACTACTGGAACCATTTTCTTTGTAAATACCTCTACATTTCTCTGACCAAGATGAGATAATTCTGCCCTTGTTCCTGCTCTTCCATGTAAACTCACCAATAACTGTCCTTTATTTCTCCTCAATCGGTTCAAACTTTACAATTTCTATGGTCAGTCATTTAGACCCTACATGGTTATTTGCTAGGTGTAATTTAAGCAGTTAGAGGTGTTTTCATTTTTCCTAGGAGCCATTTTTCCTAGGAGCCATTGTTTGGTGAAGCCAAAATTGTAACTCCCTATCCAGAGATAATTTTCTCCACTCACCATTAAAGAGGTTCATGGACAACTTCCTTAGGTGTCACATCTGGGTCAAATCACACTTACCTTGTTTTTCTTCTTTTTAAGTTTAAAAAAAATCTCATAAGGAGGAATGGAATGAGGAGGAAGCCTTTAACAAAAACACCAGACAATATTCCCAGTGTGCATGCAAATGCTTTCCCTAGGATTATGAGCCAAATCCTTACTGTGTGGCAAATATTAGCACTCCACTGACTTAAGTAGGTCAGTTCACATGAGAAAGATTAGCAAAACTCTGCTCTAAATTTGTAGCACAATGCAAATTTGTAAGCCAACATTTGCAGATAACTAGCTGTGCCATTTTAAAATGCTACTTATCAATCCCACCTATAACCTACATAATTTGATCTGGTCAAATACCCAGGGAGAAGGTGGTGAGGAAGGAAGCTTTAATCAAAAATACATTGTTTATTTGGACTTTCATAGTAGTTCATAATCCTACTCATAAAAAACCCTTAATTGAGCTGAATGCAGTACAAACAGAAATAAAAGAAGTGTCCTATCTTAAAGAATTTATAAGTAAACTATAAAATAGAAGAGCTACATACAGAGCAGCAGTGACATTTAAGTAAACAGTGAATCAGTAATGAGGATGGAGTCCTGGTTTAGAGCTTTTTTCAAAAGAAGGTCATTAGAGACTATGGAGAGAAGCAATAAACTGGATTCAAGAGGTTGAAAAATAACTGCATAACAAGAATAAAATGAGCTTAAAAATAAATGGAGGAGGATAGCCAGCATGTCAAGGAGGGAAGTAAAAGACAAGAGCAGGCCTGACACAGGTGCCAGTACAGACTGTGGGTGTCAGTAAAAGAAGAGTTAAAAGGAGTACAACAGACAAAAAATGGATCCGTGCCAGCAGGAGAAAAATCTCATAGGACAGGGAAAGAAACTGTGTAAAGAGAGGAATAAACCTACATTTCCCTTTGTCAGAGTTTTGGGCAGAAGAATTGGAGAAAGGGGAAGGTAGAAGGGAAAAACAAAAACAAAACAAGAAAAACCCAGTCAACCAACCAACCAACCAACCAAACAACCAACCAACCAACCAACCAACCAACCAACCAATNAAAAAAAAAAAAAAGCCAGAAATGGAATCCAGAGGCAGCCAGTAGGCTGAGAAAGGAATCAAAAAGTATTTATGATACAAATGGAATTGAGAATGTAAGGTTTGGTAACAGTGTAGTCTAACAGAAAGCACTGAAGAAGATGAACAAATCTTTGGCTGAAAGACTGTTGATGATGCTTGCTCAGTGCATTTCCAGCAGGAAGCTCTGCAGCAGAAGAGAGGGAGGAATTAGACACTAGGAGGCAGTTTGTCCTGAAGGCTACTGTGTTATCCTGTTTATAAACACCTGTTGGGTCCATGGCCATCTTGCTTTGCTCCTGCAGAACATTTATGTTCTTCTCTTAAACACATTTTCCTACAGAGACTCTTTAGCTTTGTCAGACACTGAGACATAGCCTTTAGTAATTAAAACTCTCTGTCTGAAATAGAACATCACCAGGTACTCCAAGTCTCCATTTTACTACCTCCAAATTCATCACTCCATCTGAATTAGTATAATTAAGCTTGAACCACAATGGAAGGAAACAGTAGTTGAATAATTAAATATTTTGTCTAACTATACTTTTCAATCACAGATCATTCTGTACTTCATTTTTTAAAATACAGTGGCTTTAAATTAAATTAAATTGAACTTTGAATCGGCACAGAACTTTAATTATTTTTAAAGAACAAGAGATTTAAAGCACTCTGATGGTAAAAAGAATCCTTAGAAGCTGCACAGATTTCACCAGAACCAGACTATCTTAAAACATTACCTTAATTTAATGTTTGTGACATCAGAGGAGGTTTTTAAGAGCTTTGACAGCTTTTCCTTCTAACCATATTCCAATATGTACAAACTGTGCAAAACAGTGCAGTTTCTTCAAATGAAATAAGGTAACACATACAATTAGTCAGCTACAGAAAAAATACAATATTTAAAAATATTAGAAATTTAGAAATATTTAGAAAATATTTAGCCAACCCTTGACAATTATAGCTCATTGCATCTGAATTTGCTTACCAACTAAAATATTTCTAACCAGATGTTGTCTCCCTTTTTGCACATGTACAGAGATGTAAAATGCACTGCTACTGACTTCTCCAGCTAGGCCATTGGCAAATTAGTTTTGCTGTTCATTTATTTATTCATAATATCCATGAAAATAATATTACATAGCATAGTCATACTTCTGTTCGAAATACTTTAATTTAAAAGGACAAAGCATCAAGGAATTATAAAGTGATGAAAACATATTCCCCTAGCCTTCCTCCAGCTCTACTCAGCTTGACAGAGAAAGGACTCAGAGGTCTCAGTCAGGTGTAAGACAGCAAATTCACTGCCTTGAGTTTGTGTAGTTTTCTTTCTCGCTATTTGAAAATCCTAACTTTAAAGCAGTAGCTTTCAAGGCAGCTTCTCTGCTGCCTTCCCTTTCTCAGTACTGCTGTCCAGAATGAACATTCTCTCTGGACTGTGCCCTCCCCTGTGTCTGAGACCAGATCTGCACTGCAAACTGCAGCAGGTAATGTTAGCCCAGGCTAACCCTACACAAGTCAGAGCTTCAGAACAGTTCAGCCCTGATGGCAGAGACAGGAGCACAAGCTCTGTGCCTTGAGGGAAGTTACCCCACTTGTGATTAAGGTAGCAACACCACAAACATCTTCCCACCATCGCTTATTTTGAAGGCATTCAGGTATAGTTTATTACATGATGCCCACTTGCAGAGGAATTAAGCTAATGGCTTTGTGATATCAGTGAATGTATCATAAATTACTCTGGTAATAGTTTGCCTTAAAAATACATATCTGCATTCCCATGTATTTCTGAAGTCCTTCTTGTATTTGTTTAATAGCCAATACAATATACATTATATCTACTACCATACAGTTCCTTTTTTTAATTTCTGACAGCTAAACAAAGGCAAATAGATACTGCCAAAAGCTAACATAAAAGCAATAGAAGAAAAATTATATCAATCACAGCTCTCAAGTGAAAATTAATTTTTTCTTCTTTTAACACCTCGTAAGTAATCACTTAGAACCTTTGCTTTTATTGCATTTCATTCATATTTTGCTACAGGCTTCAGCAACATTAAATATTTAAAATTATGATGCAGCCCAACAATTTTGAAAAAACTAATGGCCGCTATCACAATTGGAAAAATACATCATTATTCAAAAAGAGGAAGTTTCTTCAACACACTACCTTTTGCTCTGTCAAATCTAAAAATAACACCTGCCCAGAAGAAGTAATTTATTTTTAGCCTACGTACTCCAGACACAGAGTAAAACTAATGCCTCCCAGCAGCTGGAAAAATTATCATCGAGTATTTTAGATTACAGAAGCCAATTTCTGTCAATGTCTTTCACCCTCTCTGTTTGGGTGAACGTTGTGTAAGGATCCTGGGCTGAGCCAGTGCCACTTTAAGGTTTGCAGAAAACCAGAGCATGGGATGAACTGAATACACACCATGCTCAGAGGTTTTCACACAGGAGACAGCACTTTTGGTCATATTTTTCTGTGATGTGCTGATGAGAGTGGTGAAACTAATCAATATGAAGAGCTCTGGGGCTGATTTAATGATTTTTACTAACTGAGAGAATGCAGCCAGGATATTTGGACACACAGGTTCCTGCAAGAAGGCTCCCTGAAACAAAACATGCCCTGAGCTACAACACTCCTGTGCCCCCAGGACCCCCTCTGTGATACAAGTTCCTCTCTAGGGCCACTGCATCATTTTGGCTGCACTGGATCTGCCACAGCAGCTGCACACCACAACCCTCTCTGTGCTCCATAATGATATGTTAATCCAGTCTGGCAACCTACACTGGGCACTGCTTTCTGGTGTTCACTATGAAGAAAGGAAGAATTTGGAAACATAAACAGTTTCCTATCAACTGACCTGAATCAGGCCAGAGCTGGAGCTGTATTAGAAACAGCATCTTTGCCTGGTCCTTTTGTGGTTTAAAGTCACATCTAAAACAAGTCCTGCAGCCTATCAGCTAGTGAGCTCAAGGAAGCAGGTAACAGGAGCATGAACAAATTCCAGGAGTGAGTTCTGCACACTCTAGGGGCAAGTTTTAATTTGGCAGATTTCAGAATACTGCAACAGATTTCAGCAGGATCTAGGTTCAGCAAGACATGGAAAGCAAGGCTGCAAAATCATAGGGGAAAGAAAAGCAGAAAGAACACACAAGATGCAAAAAGGAGATGCTAGAAGTTTACCCAGAACTTATTAATTTGGAGGTTAAGCCTATTCAATGACTCCAGCAGGAATGGGAAGAGTGGTCTAAGGGAAAGAGCACAGGATGAAGAATAAAAGACCAGGCACTAATGCCATCTGTGAGGCTTTAGCCACTTCATTTGTCTTCCTTATACTTTTTCACTCTTCCACTGCCTTGCCTGTTTAAACCAAAACTTACAAGAGCATAAACATTGTCTTCTCTACTGCAGTCATCACATGGAGACTGATGCAGGACCCTTGAGCAATGCTGATACTTATGAGACACTATTCCTAACTAAAAAAGCTCATCTGTTTCTAAAACAAGCTTCTGTGTTCTCTGAAACACAAGCCAGATTATTTACTCCACTACAAACAACATCAGAGTAAAAGAAAAAAAAAAACATAGGAGAAGGGCTCAAGATGAGTTTCACATGGAAAACCTCTCAGTGACAGGGCCTGTCACTGTGCCAAGCAAGTCAGGGACCCTGGTGGATAAAGGAAAACAGCATCTGAGGAAGAAAGTAGGGCTGGAGACAAATGTTGAAACAAATGCTTCCAAGTTAGCCTTTAACTTTCTATAGAGGTTACACCACTCCCAAGTTTCTCAAATTGAAATGTTAATACAACTATAAATATATCCCAAACAAGAAATATTATGTTAGGTTTGGTATCATTACATGCTGGAGAAAGCATACTACTAATTTGGCTGATTTAGTTTAGCTTTAGAAATACTTTATACAGGTACTAATACAGCATCACTTGCATGTTGCCTCATACCTAATGTATGAGACAGCATATACTTGTTACTGCAGTTTGGTGTGTATGGGTCACTTTCTCTCTAAAGGGACACCCTATGACAGCATCCTCTCTCCAAATTACCCTACAACTTCAGTAAAGCTCACTACAACGTTCTCCTCCTGTGCAGGGGAGAAAAACTCTTTAAATGTATGTCTCTACATGCAAGCTTTTAAAATCATGCTGCATATAGTTTATTCAAAATAAAATTTTTATGTTATGCCCTTTCTTGCTCACAAGAAGCAGAATATCTACCCACTCTACTAAAATATTATGAATTTGTAAAGCAGAAGGAAATCCTAAGAAGGTTAGCTAAAGTCCTGCTGGAAAGGGCTGGAAATCCTGAAGGAAATGTTTCAGTAGCTGTTCATGATGAACAGATCACAGGCATCAGAGCACACAGTGCCAGAGGCTGCTGATGGGGACTGTCACAACAGCAGAGCCTCAGGACAGAGCTGTGTGCTGCCTGCCCAGCAAGTCAGCCAGCACACTGTCAGGAATGCTCTCCAGACAAGACCTATCACTGCACAGCCAGGCCAGGCTGCAACTGCAAAACTAACTTCATACCCTAACACAAGATGACCCACGTCTGAAAGAACTTCTGTAGATGTCACTTCTGGAGTGGGACATAAAGCCTGCTGGGACTGAAAAGCCTGGAAGGAGACTAAATATGAGCCTACATATATATACATGGTGCAAAATAATTTGAAAGTTGTCACTTGAAGGCACTGGACAATCCAAAGAAATGTTGTTTAAACACAGATCAGAAAGGGGCCTGAAAAATGAATTTATAGCAGGGATACAGGCACTGTCAGAACTTCTCTACACTGTGTAGACATATTTGTGTGCATATTTATCCAAAAAAGGAATTGGGAAGAGAGGGAGAAAAGCAAGTGAGAATGGTATTCAAACCCATGCTGAGGGTTATATTCATCCTTCCTGAATAGCAATGGACCAAAACACACATTTCAGCAGTACCCTGGTGTGGCATCTGGGTGGTCAGGCTGCTATATAGTCAAACCACAGAGAAGGTAAAACAGTTTCTAAGACAGCCTCCAAAATTCAGCATTCTGAAAAGATTAAGTAGATAAGAGACAGAAATCTCGAGAGATGGAGCTTGAACAACTTCAGCAGAAAAAAAAATCCAGAGGAAAGAGATCAAAATAAAGACAAAGAAACAAACTTTCCACACAAGATAAGTGAGGAAACAGGAAATTCTTTTAAATACTATGGCCTATCATAAAATATCAGAAGCTGACTGAGAATTTGTAATACCTTTAAAATATTTGTCAGGAATTGTAGTGGAAGGACAAGGAGTAATTGCAGGTGCAATTTGGTGCAAATCGAAAAGGGTGCAAATTAAAAGAGGAGAAATTTATGTCAGATATTACAAAGAAATTTTTTTTACTGTGAAGGTGGTTAAGCACTGGAACATGTTTTCCAGAGAGACTGTCACTGCCCCAACTCTGGCAGTGTCCAAGGCCAGGCTGGATAAGGCCCTGAGCAACCTGGTTAGTGGGAGGTGTCCCTGCCCATGGCAGGAGGGGTTGGCAGTATGATCTGTAAAGTCCATTCCAACCCCTTCACATTCTATGATTCTATGATTTTTCAGACTTGAAAAAAATAATTAAAAATCAAATTAAACCAGCAGATTGTATTCACATTAAAAGGCAAACCACAGGCACTTTCCTAACATTTTGCTAATTCAGACCTCAAAATATCTCAGGTAATAATAATTCAGGAATAATTGCTGCCCATGGCAAGTCTATTAAATAAAATCAACATACATAATCATTTATTACTGGTTTCAATTCTACACACAGTCATACAAAGATGACAGCTTTGAAGGGAACTTAGCCCAGAAGACTGTGTTATTCTCAGGACTGCAGAATAATGACATGGCATCTGACAGGACATTCAACCTGACTCCTTCCTTTCACCATTAATTAATTAATTCAGATAGGTATAATGCAGGCAGCTTCTTCTCCAGCATTACCTTGCACCACAAAGAGTAGTTGCATATTTCTATGTTCTACAATAACTAAGGTGACATGCAAATCCAGCCATCTGAAGCACCTGCAGATTCCAGCCATCCTGGGCCACAGAGGCAAACAAAAAAGCAAAACAAAAAGCTGTTCTAGAAAATTATACAGTTATAGATATTGTCTTTTACATAATATTTACTGCAATATTGCTGAAAGTCTCAAGAGAGAGGAAATCTCTGAAAAAAACTAGTTGTGTCAATATAAACAATGATTTTGCTGTTAGCCTTTCCTCCAGATCATCCAAATATTTAAACTACTGCAGCATCTGATGTATAGTAACAAATGCTGCACCTGCTGTAAGAGCTGAAATTTCTGAAATAATACTTGCTTGGCAAAACAAAAGCTAAAAATAAATTCGAGCTATTAAAAATGGGAAAAAAATCACACCAACCCACAAGAAATAAACACATAAGCATTCAATGATATGAGAAAAAAAAAGTAATTTGTATGCAGAGATGTAGAAAGAAAGCTAGTACTGAATGACACTGAAAGTTTGCAAGACACATTAAACCCAAAATTCTGAGGAATATGAAATCCCACACTACATTGCAGGAAACAGCAAAGGCACCTAAAGGTTCTGTTCCACTTCTGGCCACTCTCATACCCACAGCAGCAAACAACAAATCACAGAGGTGATCTGACATTGGAATTTGAGAATTCCAAAGTAAACAATGACTGAGAAGACTCCTGTAGGAATAAGCTGAAAGGAATGGAAACACAAACATTAAATGAAATTGTTTTTATTTTGGCTCAAGACATGGTAAGTGCAAATTAAATTATAGGAAAACTTCCAAGGGAGAGCACAAGTGGAAAGCTATTAATTGATTTTGCAACCTAATGAAGGACTACAAATTAGATGCTGCAGTGAAAACAACAGCAGTGCCTGGCCCCAAGCAGAATCTGGAAAAGTGGGGTGAAGTGCTTTGCCTACCTAGAGTGGAAACATCCCACTTGGGGGAGTTCCCTAGAACCAGCACCCAGAACACTAAACAAATGCTCATATATTCTTTCCAGAGCTTAGGGGTCTCAAAAAAGGTCACAAAGGAGACATGCTTGCTGATACAAGATCTAGAACCTGAGTATAAATATAGCCCTAATGGGTGGTGACACTGAGTATTGTTCCCTGAAAAAAAAATGGGAGACCCTCTTACATTATTACATAATTGTGTGCTGCTAAGTCATATGGGGAACACAGTATCATTTCCTTTCAGTTCAAGAGAAAAAAATATCTGGGTAAGGACATTTACCATATTTCCTGCTTAAGTTGCCCCAGGCATTAATAAAAAATTTATTATTTGTAGAACCAGAAATTATCCCAAGTAAAAACAATATATCTGTGTCATTGTGATGGAGATGCTCACAATGGCCAGGAAATCTGAAATTTTTGGTCAGTTTGGTCAGTTCCAAGTTTTTGCAATGGCAATTACATTATGTAACAGAAAAACAGTCACCTGAACAGGATCTGGAACCTGCTGCATGCAACAGTGTGTAAGAGAAAATCCAACTTGGAAAACAGGAGCCCTCATCCAACAGAATGCCCCAGCATAACCTGCTGTTGGAGAAGAAAGGTCTGCTAAGCAAAACCAAGACCCAGTGCATCACTAACTACTTTAACAAAAAAGAAGGGGAGGAGTGGCCACTTAATACTACAATTTTTGCTAAACTCTGCAAAATTATATTTAACCTTACTTTACAGCTAGACAGGGATTAACAGAGTTGCTGAGCAAACATAAATGTTAGGTCTTAGCACATCTGTAGCCTGTAAGAGAATGAACTAATTTAAACTAATGAACTGCTGAGCCAGCACAATGCAAAGACCAAAGCATGGGAAATGTAATGCAATAACTGTGTGCTTAAGACAATTATAAATCAAAGAAAAGAGAATGATGTCTCTAAGCTTCAAGGAACAACTGCCTGGGGAGGCATGAAGAAAACTATCTATGAGACACTGTACCTATGTAAGGGCACAGTGACCACTGATCTGAGGATGGAACAGAAGCAGTAAAACAAATGAGTAGTCTGGGAAAGCAGGGAAGTGAGCTGTGGTTATGGCAGTTTGACAAGAATAAAGGAGAGTTCAAAAGTCAACATAGTGGGCACAGAAGAAGAGAATAAACACTGCAGATCCCAGCAGCAGAAAACTCACTTTTTGTAGAGACATCAAGGTTTTTCTCTGAAAAACCCTGATACACCAGGAGGGATGTCCCTCGATCCCTCATGCCATGAGTGCAGGCTGTAGAAGAGAGGGTTGGTGTATCTTATGGGATGGGAGGGTATAAACACCTGAAAGTCTACCATAATCACAAAATTACAGAATCACAGAATGGTTGAGGTTGGAAGGGAGCACTGGAGGTCACCTGGTCCAACCTCCCTCCTCAAGCAGGGTCCCCAAGAGCACATTACTTGGGATTGCATCCAGACAGCTTTTGAGTATCTCCAGAGGAGAGGAAATTACATTTGCTAATGACTGTAGGCTGTTCCTCAAACCCACTGTCATTTATGTAATCTCTTTAGTTACAGAATTCCTCCATCAACACCCCCACTGCCATTCCTACCTCATCATAACCTGCCTCACACTCTGATTGCTGACACTGCTCGTGATCCTGACTTGTTCTGATTATCCCACAGCTAAGTGCCACTGATTTTCAGTTGTCATTGCTTTGCTTTGCCCATAAACACTGTGTAAGCTTTTTAAAAATCCTATCTCCCTGTAAAATGAGCCTTCTTCCTTGCCAGATAATACTGCTGCACACCCCGTCCATCAAAGCGAACTCACATTAACACAGTGCCAAAAACATAACGAAAAGGAAATACAGTTGCATTTGCTGTTAGGCTAAATGCATGCATGCAAGAAATACTCTAAGCCTCACTTGAGCTTTCAGGGTAATTTCTTAGTTTCAGAAACTCAGTGGAGAAATGGGAACAACCTGGTAAATTTAGCCATTTCTACAAAGAGGCACCCTATGAGCTTGACTACATATATTCAAGTATATTTAAGCATATAGCTAAGCACTGTTTAGTATCTAACCCTAATCTCATCCTCCTATCAGTTAAGCACTTTGAAAAATTTTAACATGCAGCTGTATTACCAAAAAATTGTTTCAAATAAGATGTGGCAGAAACATCTGGCAGTATGCAATTTGCATAGTTCTATTTAAAGAAATTTAATCTAAAGATTTCCTCAGTAGCAGTCTTAGAAGTGTAATTTCTATAACTCCTTGGGACAGTAATTAAGAGTGGCTTCTTAATTATTCAATTAATCTATAATAAACCAGGAAGATTTATCTTTTATTTCTGCCAATGACAGGGGCTTTTCAAGTTCACCAGAAAACATGTGAATAGACCAGTAATTTTTATACAGTATCATTTCAGAGGAAGCACAGTAAATTATGTATTGTATTAAAACTATTTAAATTATAATATCACATTGTTACAGACAAAGCTCAAGAATAAACAAGCAGATCAACAAATTTCATCAATAGCTGAAATAATAACAAAGGAATAAAGAGAACAAAAAAATTGCAATTCTACATTGCATTTAACCATCCAATTCTGCCTCTGATGCCCCACCATCTCACACATTTTGTGAGGACAGTATTTGCCCCAGGCTCCACTGTGCAGCTGAGCTGTCCTACAGCTTGCTGGTGTGGGCAAACATCAGCACTGCTGGGTCCACCACAGGCAGCAGGGCTGGCTCAATGTTTTCACACCATCCCATGCCCACATTCCTGAGCACTGAGGACTCACATGAGCTACCAGAGGATGAACAGTCACTCCCCTTCCCTTCCCTCCCTTTCCCTTCCCTT
>VZRX01022242.1:8620-46180 GCA_013398075.1 Notiomystis cincta | reverse complement strand
GAAACGTGATCAACAACACTCTCAGAAATGTTGTGCTTGGAAAGATGTGCCTTTGGCAGTCTGATAGGTTGCTGCAATACAGATATCTAAATACCAGAGGCATCAGAGGGTGAACAAAAAAACCCACAAACCTTAATGTCACTTACTTAAGGCCACTAACTGAGCTGGGTAACTTGAGGGAAGAGCAATATTTCTGATGGCAGAAGCCTGAAAATGTATGTTAAAAATATATAGTGGAAATCATGGTGATACTTTAAATAGTAGACTACTCAACTCAGAAGGACTTCTAAGTGAAGAATAGAAAGTGGAAATTTTTCCTCAATTTTATCATTAACAAACCAGAGATTTTGAATTTGAATTATTTTGATTTTATGGCAGTTTTGTGTTGCCTTTCTTCTGGGAGACCAGGGTTGAAGATGGCTATATTGAATCTTTGAGGACCACCCCATCTACTGTATCAGCCAGGGCCTTGGCAAACATTTCAAATGCAGTAAAAAAAAAAGTCTCAAATATGCTGTTGCATTGTTTAGTCAAGTGTATACTTTGCCAGGTTTATTTGGACCCTCACATCTGTTTATTGAGCTCTACTTCAAAGCAATCTATTTCTGCAGGACACAGTTGGCACTGTCTAAGTGTATTGTCTACTGCAGAGGAGAGAGAAGACATTCGAGTGTTGGTTTGTCATTAAGGGAAATGCTCAAATAATTTTCTTTAGAAGCAAATACAGAGGACGTAGCAGAAGCTGCAAATGTCCTAACCACAAAATAAATAACACAGGCATCTGCAGTACTGATAAGATCAAATAGCCTCTCTCTCAAACATACACATTTCCTTGTACTGTACAAGAGTTAATATGCACTTGAACATCCTTGTATGCCCTCTGTAGCATGCTGTGGAAGGTTACAGAACCCTCTGTGTAGCATAAGCAGACAAACAATAGCCTTATCCCTCTTTATTTTCAGGGGCAGTATGAAAAAAAATCTCCTTGTCTGACCCAGTTACAGTTATTTGTCTTTCCAAAAATATTTTCCATATGGAGATCTCCAAGTCTGAGTGCCATCTGTGAGGACTTCTTGGGTTTCTTTTACAGAGAAATCTCTGGAGAAAGCCCTAATGCAAGGCTGGGCTAGGCTGACAAGATTTTTTCAGTGAGAAACAAGGGCTCTTATGTGGAGTGGGTCCTACTTCCCTGTCATTGTTGAAGGTGAAGGCACTTTGTTGTTGCAGCATGGCTGTACCTTTTCTGCTCTGTCACTCTGTCCATGGTGGAAGGCTTGGAAGTGCAGGAATCCTGACACCCACCCTCCTCACACAAAGTGGCCCTTCTTCTACCTAAGTAGGTGCATTGATCTCTTCCAATGGTTCAGGTGCTGTCTCTGAAACGTGACAGCTCTGCTCCTCTCCTGCTGCCAAGTGGTCTCTCACAAGGTGCATTTGCAGCTGCAATAAATAATAATGAATTCAGATGGGCAGAAAGATCACACTGATGTCAAGTAGAATGAAAGGGACCCCAGAAATTTGCTGGGTTTTTTTAATATATAGTATTATGGATGCTGGTTTGCACAAATTAAAGCACATTGGGACCACAGAAGAGTAATGATTGCACTTAATGAGGGGCAATTGAAAGGTATGAAGTAGTTCTTCCAAACAAGTTCTAATCGAAGCTGGAACCATACAGACACTGTGCTCAACAAGCTTTCCTATGAATAATGCACCTAATTACCATCTGCTTTTTTCATAACATGGATAAAAATGTGATCACATATAAAATTCTCACTGTGTTTCCTAGGATACAAGGTGATCCTCATTTCAGACTAGCTTGAAAATGGCAAATGAGCAAACTTAATTTTAATAAAAACAAGGAAACTCACGCATGTGAAATATAATCTGGGCACTTCTGATTTCATGAAGAAGTGTCTGATTTTCATACAAAACCTACTGAAGAACTTGATAGTATAGCACAAAGAGGCACTTCACACCTGTGGTTTAGACAGTCCATGTGAAGGATGACAGTGCTTCTCCAAATGGACAGTGTGAGAGCAGTGTGAGAAAGTTTCTGACAAAACAGTAAACCCTACCAAAAGCTGATTTTTCAACAATGTGTGTCAAAAGATGAGCATAAATGGCTCTCACAATGCAGCTTTTTCTAATTACTGCCATAGCTAGCTAGCTTTTTGTGTAGTGGCAAGTACTCTGCTTACTGAAAACAGAGAAAGCTAAACTTATACTTCTTTTACTTGCACCAGCCTCACTGTGAAGGGCCTGCTTTTTTCTTTTATCACAGGATAAAGCTACAAGACACTCTGGTACTTTTTCCATGTCAGAACTGTGCCTTGTGCTGATTAAGGAGGTCAACTGGGATTTTATAATTTGAGCTCCAAATCCCTCCAACATTTGCTGTCAAGCATAGTACACACTATGCACCCAAGTATTCCCCTCATTTCAGTGATATCCCTCAGATGAATTGAATGGGATGATGGAGAAATGATGTTGTCTGCTCATCTCCTCATGTTCACCAGCATAGCCATGATAATTTATGACATGAGAGGCTTTTGAGAGGAAACACAGCTTCTCAGTGTTCATGGCTTGTATGCAGTACTAAAGGTTAACCAAGCATCCCAAGACCTGTGTCTTCTCAGTACCTTATCTGTTAACACAGTAGACTGTGAAGATGTCCAGTGGGATGGATGGGAGTGGCTACAGACAATACAATCACTCCATTTCGTTTCTCTCCATCACTTGAGCCTGAAAAACAGCACTAAAAGCAGTTGGCTGACTACTGATAAGCCCTTTTGACTTCAAACATATCCTAATATGACATTAATTTCAATTACCAAACAAGACATTGTTGGATTAAACTGCTCTCTTCAGCCGTTAATTAGCAGGACGCCTAACCAAGCCATTCCCACACTGAAGCTACAGCTCTGGCCTTGGGGACTTCTGTTGCTGCCTTGGGGCAGAAGGAGAGCAATGGGGAGGAAAGACTAAAGTTGTTTCTTTTCTGTAACTGGAGGGGATCTCTATTTTGCAGAGATTAGGAAATGCTCCAAAAGCCACAGCTCCTGTTCAGAGACCAGTTGGTTCTGAGGCATCCATGTGATAACTTCGAATTGCTTTAGTTCTCTCCATTCCCTGAGGTGGAGAGGGAAGGAGGAAATGACAACAACGCAGAAGGGCTGGTGGGATTACATGGTCTGCCAAAGGAGCTTGTGCATACTAAAGGCAAAAGGCTCATCAAGGAAGGTGTCTGTGTGTATCTCTCAGGGAGGTGTTGCAGATAATGCAGGGTCTGGTAGCATTCCAGCTCTCCTCCTCCTGCATTCTTCAGCCCTGAGAAGCCTGCCCTTCATCAGTCATTCTGGAAGAGAACTGAAAGCTGGGCTAATTCGTGACGGTGAGTGTTCACCCTGGCTTCTCAGGGCATAGTGGTCCTCTCTGACCCTCCCCACATAAAGCCCTGTGAGGCAGGCACAAGATTCATGTGCACACTTCTGTCCTCTTTACAACCACTCCTTTGCCAAGGACTGTGTATTTGTTTTAGTTAAAGAAGCTTGTGACTGAAAACAGCTGCAGACTGAGTGGAAAAATAACACCTAAAAATAGCCCCAGCCTGAGAGCACAATGTGCATTGATTTTACTATGAAGAGTACAAGAGCAGGGAGATGGTGACTAGGCTGGTATGTTCTAATATGCCTCACCCTGCCATATTTAGAGTGCATGTAGTAAGCCAGGCAGCCAAGTCGGTCCATGTAGGTATTTGACTGTTTTGGAAGGGTTCCCGGGAGAGCCACTCCAACTACAACAAATTAGTGTCGTATTTTTATAAGCTGACAGTGAGGAAATCACCCCACAATATTACCATGTTCTGCAGAGAACAGAGGATACGTAACTGCTGAATAAGGAAGACAAAT
This sequence comes from Notiomystis cincta, assembly GCA_013398075.1. Taxonomy (NCBI): domain Eukaryota; kingdom Metazoa; phylum Chordata; class Aves; order Passeriformes; family Notiomystidae; genus Notiomystis; species Notiomystis cincta. The sequence goes on along the minus strand of VZRX01022242.1, from coordinate 42,269 downwards.
ATCTCACTGATTGTTTCCACTCAAAGCATTTTCCTAGAATAAATTATCAGGTAGATAATATAATTTCCTCCCATCTGCTGTATGCTGGGACATGACCTGAAGTACAGTCCAGTTCTAGATGCAGGTCATGGACTCAAATGCATTAATTTCTCTTGCAGTTTGGCCAACTTCAACAAGCTGAGCCCATGCAGCAGTCCAGTAGAAATATCTGTCCAGATTCATTACCATGGGTGCTGATAGGAAGCACAACTCCACCAGAGACGTCTTTTTTACGTTAAAACCATTATGAATATGTTTTTTAAAAAGCTAACCCAAATAATGAAACAAACCCTTGTTTTAAAGATGGAAATGATGTCAGTTCCTGCACTTGTGCTTGATAGGGGCTATAGTTCTGCCTTTAACCCTCTTTTCTCCTTAGGCTTTGAAATGTTACTGGCTTATTAACTGAGTAGTGCAAATCCATGCTGAGAGGCTGAAGAGTGCTCTGTCACTTTTCAAATTGTTTCAACTACAAATTGTCAACTACAGGTTTAATAACACCCTAACTACTAATAGAGGGATCTGCTCCCAAGAGAGTGACTCAAGAGGACACCAGGCTCATAGGGTGGGCCTGTGTGAAGAATTTCAAGTCTGAAAACCTTAGTGCTGTTAGATACCTTTAAAATTATGTACTTGTTACATATTTGTCTGCATACTATGGCCAGATTCTCATATCCTTTTAAACAACAAACTAAACTGCACTTTGCAGTTCTTACTCAGATTTTTTAAAATTTATTTATTTAGAAGACAAAACTCATTTGTTCTTCATGCAAACAGGAAGCTGAGAGAAGCTCAGAACTTAATCTGTGATTAGCAGACTCCCCCAACAGAGGGATATTGAAGGTGGTGCTTTTGGAGAAGCATCCCAAACTCCTCTCTGCAATTGGCACAAGAGAGACCTGGCTGAGTTTACAAACATCCAGACTTGTTCCTGACTTGCTCACAAGTAGACTGGAGCAATTCTCCTGGAGTGCTGCCTTCAGAGGAACCAGTGAGGAGGCATTGCTACCCTTCGAGGTGAATTAATGCCAGTGGTGATCTTGTTTGGAGGCAGCAGTGGCAGGTGTTGGTCTTTTTCCAAAGTCAATGTCTTGATTTGGGCTGAGGTTGTTTTCTTCACAGTTTGGTATCACAGGCTGGTTTGGGGCTGCATTTTGGATTTGTGCTGAACTCAGGGTTGATAATATAGAGGTTTTTTATGGCTGATCAGGGCTTGCAAAGAGCCAAGGCCTTTTTTGCTTTTTGTACTGCCACATTGGCAAGGGGCTGGAGGTGAGTGGGTGGTAGGGATGAGACACAGATGGGACAGGTGATCTCAACTGACCAAAGGGATATTCCAGGCCACATGGTCTCATGCTCAGGATATAAAGTGAGGAGAAGAAGGAAGAAAGTGGAGATATTTAGAGTGATGTCATTCATCTTCCTAAGTCACTGCTACATGTGATGAAACCCTGCTCTCCTGGGTATTGCTGGACACCTGCCTGCCCGTGGGAAGTGGTGAATGAATTCCTTTGCTTTGCTTTTGTGTGCAGCTTTTGCTTTCCCTGATAAACTGTCTTTATCTCAACCCACAGGTTTTCTGGCCTTTGCCCTTCCGATGCTCTCCCCGATCCCGCTGGTGGGGGAGTGAGGGAGCGGCTGCATGGGGCGTGGTGAATGGCTGGGGTTAAACCATGGCAGAAAGATGTGCCCTGGTTTCAACCTGCTGTTGCCTGAACAAGCACCCATAGCTCAACCTTGATTTCACTGCACTTTTTTGAGAGAGGGTGACATCTGAGGCCTACACTTGGGAGATGCTAAATATTGAATTTTGTGTCGCTCAGACCTTTTGAAGATACTAAAAAGAGCCTCATACACCAGTGTGCAAATCAAGGCCTCACTTCCAACCTGACATATAAATGTGAATGAAAATTGTTATCTAGTCCATTTACCTGGAAAGAAACAGTTCATGTATCTCTGTAAACATTCACAGGCTGTACACTTTACTGGCACTAGTATTTTCATTTTTCTGAGTAAAGAATTCTTGCACATGACATGGCCTAGGGATCTGAGACAAAGTGACCTGACCTGGCTGACTAATTATAGAGTGGAGGAAATTAATTTCTGTTTAGGATATCTGTAATTAATCCATATAGTAATAAATGAATTAGTCGATGTTGGAAAGATATAAATAATTAATAATTGAGAAATAGGTGCAATCTGGTCATAGATTTCCCAGAAGGAGAAGGAAGATAAAGTGTTTGATGTAAATTATTTGCTCAGCTTTACCATTTTGATAAAACATTTTTTTTATTAAGAGCAAAACCAAGTGAAACAGAAATGTCTGCATGGTTAATGAGTCAGACATAAATGATACAGTACTTATTGGAATAGCTGATTATGAAAGATACACCAAAAATGGCAAAATGTGTGCACACAGCAGATAAAATGAAACCATGTGACAGCATTTGTGCTGTAGGAGACAGCTTTAAGCAAAATTGCTAAAAGTAAGTTAAAACTCATACAATACTACAGATAATTCAAGACCTAAGGCTAAAACAAAACAAATCTAAGAGTATTATATGTAGCCAGAAAGTTTTTCTATATATGATTTGCATGTATGCACATCCCCAGAGTTTCCTACCAGGCTTATAGATTACTTGAATTTAGAAACTATCACTACTGTTTTCTGTGAAAATGTCATGAAGCCATTGGGTTCCTGTGGTCCTTGATAATGAAAGTAAGCGGTGGTTTGGGTTTTTATGACAGAACCACGTCCCTGTAAAAAGGTTAATGAATCTTAGAAAAACTTGGATCTCAGTCTGTGGTGAAACCCAAAGGCATCTAAGTTTCACAGAATGCTAGACTTTTTCTGTCAAGTACATCAGATTAGCTTCAAAGCTAAATACCAGGGGAAAAGGTCTCTCTGAGAGTAGAGACTTGTGAAGCAAAGGAGAAATGCTCGTCTGAGCAAGGAGGTGGGGAGACACAGAGATAAAGGGAGAACTGTCAATAACATTAGTGGCAGGTTAGAAAATGCTTCATCATAACAACTGAATTCAGTGCCCAAGGAAATAAACAGAAACTTCAAATTATGGGAGTTCTATTTTTAAGACAGTAATGATTTTTTTTAATATGAGAATAAATGTATTTGCATGTATTTATCTGCAATACACTATGAAGTGTTACTTCCACAATACATTAGACAGCTCACTAACCTGAATATTGAGTATCAAAGTTAATCAAATGCATATCCAGCATGACATTCCCATGTTCTTAGCTGTATCTAGTCACAGGGCACAACAGTTTCACCCTTGGGAAGGTTATCTTGTCTATGGGAAGTAGATCATTGTTCCAAGTCTGTGATTTCCTATCTTGTTTGTCACATACTGTAGACCAAGCCATGGGCTGGGCTACTGTCTAGAGGGTGCTCGCTTGCCATGAACACAGGACAGTCTCTAAAAATGCAAAAGGACTTGGGTGATGGCACTGGAATGCCAAAAGACAGCCCTTAATAGCAGCTGCAAAGTCAGTTTCCTCTATTTTTTTTCCCACAAACTTCTGGGACTCCAGAAGAAGAGATGTCCTGTGGGCAGAGTTCCTCACCAAAGCACCCTGAAAACCGATGAGTTCTCATGATAGCTCCAGACACTCCTGATCATGGGTACCTGGTCATGCCCTGAACTCAGACAGTGGGCTGTGGCAGAGCTGTGAGAAACCAGCTCTAGCCTAAGGTTGCTGTCACTGTGCTCCATCTGGAGTCCAGGTGGAAAAAACACCAATTTCAACATCTGATGAAGAGTGCTGTGAACTGAACACCAGCTTGGTCAGCCTGGTTTGATTAAGTAGGAGACAGTGAATTTCTGGTGAAGTACTTTGTTAATACTTATCGCTCTGATTTACCAAGACTCAAATTTTCTGATGAAAACTTTAGAATAAAAAATAAAAAGCTGGATTCTTTTTTGTTATTAATTTCAATTTAACCTAATATCAAACAGAGGTTTGTCTTCTCAGATGACTGAGTGAAATATGTCTAATACATGCCTCCAAAAATTTTCATGAAGATAAAAAAAAATGGTTTTTTCCCCATAGTTTGTCTACATGGTGCTTTTAGGTAAACACATATGCCATGTATTGGATATAACTAAACAGATTGCATGTATATTTATGTCTATTATTTATATTCTTCTCCATTCTTCCTGAGTTCCATTTTCATGGACCTTTCACTGAGCTCATTCCTACAGAATTTTTTCAGAATGGATACCTATTTTCTAAAAAAACATGTGACCCGACTCCCTTGCTCCTTTATAGCACAATATATCTTATAGATTACCTTTATGCTTTTTTAAAAATTTGCACTTTCTGTAATCTCTCCTCTGGTAACTTTTAACAGTGTTTGCTGTAAGTTTCAAGAATTTTATTTTGTGTCAATATTTTAGGGATTTTTTAATCAGTTTCTTCAAGTTTCAGTAGTCAGTCTATTACAACAGTACATCATCTTCTCTGAGAACGACAAATTGAATCTTAGTGGTGTCCCAACAACAACTCTTTTGTTCTTTCTTCCCTGTAGCCCTGTAGTAGCCCTGCACTGGCTTTTTCCAGGTGAAGAAACATGCTGCTGTCTTGCTGGGCCCACACAGGCTATTTCAGAATTGCTTATCCTTTCGGCGCAGCACAGGTCACTGAAATTCCCTGTTGTCTCAATGTGGAACCAGCAAGATGTTGGAGTAGATTTTGAGAGCAGAAAGCTCTTTGGTTCAAAGGGTTTCCTTTAATTTCAGCTCTGCTAAAGTCAAGTCTTCTCAGCAAATCTCCTCTTTTCTTTTACTTTTTCCTCAATTTGCCTGCTGTCAGTTTGATTCTATTTGGTGTATTGAAATCTTCTTAGCTGGTCAACATCCACTCTGTTATGCTAAGCAACATTATACTGATAATACAGCTTTTTTCTTCTTATCTGCGAAGAAATAGGCAATTAAATGTTATTTTTATAAATATCAAGCCCTTCAGATGATCTGCCTGTTATTTTCTTGTCTTAATTTGTGGAGTTAAATACATGGGATTTGTAAGAGGGTAAAAAAGTAAAGCACACCTGAAAATGAAACAAGGGATTTCTCTAGCTATAACAGGCAGGTGAGGTTTTTAGAGCTGGCTTAAACTAATCCAAAGCCCTGAAAAAGAGTTTTCCCATGATTCTTTGATCCTGGCCGTGTGTTCTTGCCCCTTCCTTTGGGTCAGTGCAGTTGATCACAGAGGTGGATGGTGATTTATATTAGCTTTCCACTAAGAGGAGCTGGCACAACCAGCCTGGACTACTCCTTCAAGTTTTGGCAGACTAGATAAGGTTAAATGGGTATCTGTCCCAATTGATTGTCTTGTGCTTTTCTGAACTGTTCCATAACAGACACATGCAAAAAGTGTCAGCATTTCCAGGATGGGTGAAAATATTAATATTTGTAAAGTCATCTAGATTTCAGATTTGTTTGGAATTAAATGTACTGTAACAATAAAGTTATTGTTAGTCTTCCACTGAGCACTCCCATTTTGCTTCACAGCCTAATAGCCACCAGAAAAGACATCTGAAAACTTATTGTATTATTATTTATGATACATACAAAGCAAATAGAGAAGAAATGTTACAAAAATAATTTAAACATACTCAGCTTTAGCACAGAAAGCAAGATCAAACTAATTAAATCCGTATTATCACTTTCTGTACAAACCACACACTGTTTTAATGTGTTGTAAATTCAACTCCCATTAAATAAAGACCTGATTGTGCATACATATGTATGTATGAGAGGGGGGATGGAGAGAGAGGAGATGCAAAGAGTCCTTCCTTCTCCTGGGATTTGTTGGAAGTCCCCTGCTGGCTCCAAGAAGCATTGGGGCAGGGACTCTCATGCCTTTGTGCAGTGTCCGAGTGAAAAATGTGAGGGTAGTAGCACTGCTGTCCCTGTTGTTTCCTAAAAGAGGTCTGGTGAGAAGGAGTAGGTGAGAGTTAATGACTGATTTGGCACAAATTGTTCTTCTGTGTTCTGCTCTGAATCTCCAAGAGACATATTGGCTCAGCTGATCAGATTCCTTTAATAACACAGGTTCCAGGTCTACCCGTGCTGATCCTTCTCTGCTTCATAGCCAATGATGGTCATGGCTTGAGGCCACAGACTAACACTGTGACTCCAGAAAGAACGTTGTTTTTAGTGTCAATCCAATGTTATTTTAAAAGACAGACAAAGAACTAATGCATTTCCTGGGGTTCCCAACTTTCCTGGATACTGTTCAAGCTGTTTTGGAACTCAAGTGCTTCCGAAAATCTGTCAGTAAGGTTGTGGCAACACTGCAGCATCTCAGATGCAGCAGCTATGGAATTATTTGACAGAAATGTGCTGAAAATTGCCAGCTTGCTGAACTTAAAACATTGCCTTCTAAAGACATCCATTAATATTTGCCATGGTGACAGCCAGGTATCATCTTGACCATTTCCTCAGGCATTTGCCCTGCTGCTGGGGTTACTGAAAGCTGCTGTGCCCACAGGAATGGAGCAGATCTGCTAGATTAATCTTACTTGCATTCAGTTGGGTGACTGGGCAACTCAAGCCAGAAAGAGCACCACAGATACAGAGATGGCTGAAAAAGAGCTAAGGGAATACCTTAAAACGCTGGTGATTTTTCCAAAAGCATCCCAAGATGTCATCCATAGATAATTTGGAAACAAAGTTAACATAGAAATTATGTATTTGCTATAAGCAGCTTACTCATTTATAGACATACTTCCTTTCCCCAAACTATACAATAATAATGGCAGTGCAGAAAAACACTCATTCACATTAACTGTATGCTTAATACATTTCTGCAGTCCTAGGCAGACAACTCTTCAAGGCTAAAAATTCTGTTCTTCATGATTAAAAAATACCAGTCCTTGCTATAGGAGTTGATGACTCAGTGAGAATTATAATTATAATCAAAGCATAATAGGCATTTTGAGCCCCTTATAATTGCTGCCAAGAAACTATTTATTCAGCTAAAGAATTAAATCTTTGTTTGTAAGCTCTTTCTTGTTCACAATAGAAATAAAAGTGTGTGACTTGGCTCATGAGCAGATACCAGTCTGGCTATTTTACTCAGAGTGAAAAATAGGCCTTCATACAGAAAGACTTGGGATACTTGAAACAATTATTTATACGTATTTGCCTCTATAAAATCCAGTGTTTAGCTCCAATGATGCTTCTGATTTCTCCTCTCCTTTACTGCATGATGAAGACTCTGTGATATGCTGTATGTTCAGGATTGCATACATCCCTGGCACAATTCCCAAAAAACAAGTCCCAGAGCTAGAAAATTATTTAGGAAAAATTGAATGCTGGATGCCAAGAAATGAATAAATGATACAGATGAACTTGGTAATTTTTCTTGGTCTCTTACATGTTGTAAAAACAATAAGGTTCCCTGAAACTACCTTTCTCAAAGAGTGAAAGGGGAGTGAAAATGACACACTAAGTTCTTCTACTTCTTACAAGCCAATAGCATAAGAAAAAAGACATTTCAGACAGCCACAATCAACTTCCATCAGCAGCAGAAATACTCTGACTTGCTATAGAGTCAACTGATGTCTTTAATTTCTGTCCTCTCTAAAGATGTGAGTAAATTCAACATGCAAAGTCTTTTTGTTTTAAGAAATCTGTGTGTCTTCATGTAGAGTCTCTTGGCTGGAAAAGGCAAACTCTTCAAAAGAACATCACAGAGTAAGTTTTTGTCAACCTAAATAACTATTCTGAACTGAGGTTAGTTGTCAGTTGGTACAGTGGAACCCATATCTCCATGACAGGAGACAACATCAATGAAGATCACAACACGCGCGATGGCCACACCAAGCTGAGGCAGGGCAGCACCTCAGCAGCTGACCCTTTTCACAATGTCTGCTATACTTCCCTAATTAGGTGAGAGATCCTGGTTTCACTCCAGTGCTGTTAGGAGAGATTCAGCCTTAAAATTTGTTCTTCATATTGAGGTAGGAGGCCATGGCTTAGAGGATTCCTCATGTGATCACCTCTTTCTCTTTTAATTTTATCAGGGAAAGGAATGCAATGAGTGCACATCATGGTATAGGTCCAAAATAATTTATTTTGTCTCTATCTATGCAGTTATGCCTAACAGGAACAACTTTTACATTAGGGATCCAAACTTCCAGAGCTTTGGCCAACTGCTAAAAACCCCCAGTAATTTTCCTAGGCATTTGTCCTAAATCAAGTGCCTTTGCTTGTGTCTTGTATCATATGTGCTTTGTACAGACGTAACTTATTTTAAGGTAATTTATTTTAAAATAACCGTGCCAACCAAGTGTTTCCATGAGTGAATGAGCTTGTGCATTGTATATCCAAGTAAGAAAAAATTATGTGGAAAAAATACTGATTTAAAGTTATTTCTCATCCCAGTAAAATGAGGGATGCTATAAGGTCACTTTTTATTTCAAGTTGTCCTGCTGTTTGGGTCAGATTCTGTGTCAAGTCAGTAAGAATTCTCCCTTTAGCTTCACGAAGATCAAGATTGGAGCAGCCACAGTAGTCTTAATAAATGTAAATCTTATTAGAAATACCCTCTTTTATAGCAAGTGCCAAGCTGTGCAAAGCTCCAGGCTACATTACCTTACAGCATTGACTGAAATGGCAGAAGAATTTACCATCCTCACTAATGAATTTTTTTAATTACTCTTTGCAAACAGGTTGATACCAAGCCTCTAGTGAAAAGCAAATTGATCCTTGAATTGAAATACACTAGTAAGACTTAAATTATATTTTTAAAGGTCTTTTCTGGTCAGCAGTGTTACTTCCTAAATCAGTCTAGGAAATGCCAGATCTTTTTTTATCTTATTTTTAACCATCATTGAGTTTTGGGAAAAGAGCTGCTAACACTTGTGGAGGACTTCTGCTTACCCATTACAGAAAACAGCAGAGACATCAGAAATTAAAATTTCCCCACACCATCAACTCTGCTTGTCATCCTATTTGCTAGGGATGCAGGATCATTCCAGAGGTCTTTTAACTCCACCTTCCCTTGGGCTGTTACTGAGAAATTAGGCTTCCAAGATCCATTACAAGCTTTAATCTTCCTTCTGACCTCAAGGTATGTGTATCTATACAAGTGGCTGCTGGGATCATAAGCACAGTGAAGGACCTTGAGCGTGGTAAACTCTGGGGGCAATGAGCTGGGCACTAGTGGCTCCTTCAGTCTGAGGCCTGCCTTCTGAGACACTGTGGGGGCAAAATTAGCACCAGTGATGATAAATTGGTGATGAACTGGCTTTCCAGACTGATGGTGCCCATTCCTTAACAAGGGGCTAGCTGCTGGAAAGATTATTGTGTGCAAACTTTTACTGGCAGACAAAAAATGGTGAGAAGTGAGCCAGAGGAACACGGTGTTCTACTGTACTTCCAACAGACATGTCCTGGGAAATTCAGGTAGGCCTGATTCCCTTACAAAGAATGAGTGGCCAGGTGGGAGGCAGATATTTTGCTAGGGAGATACAATGAAGACGGGGTTATAGTCAAATGCGAAAGTTAATAAGTTTTCATTTTTAACAAAAAGGCAAGTGAATCAATGCAGGATCATCAAGAATGAGCTTCAGTTTTTTCCCAAATGTGAAATTAATTCATATTGTAATTTTTAAGGTTTTAAACTTTTTCTCTGAATTTTCTGGTAATAGAAGCCTATATGGATGCAAAGTACCTAAATTATTTACAGTCTCATTAGTACAAGAAAGTATCTGTTTTCATTTACCTTCTTCTATGAAAACATTTTGAGGCAACCAAGAAGTCTTTGAAGTCTCTAATCTGTTTTCTAAAGAAAATAACATTAATTCAGCTGACTGAATTAAGCTAGCACTCATGCATGCAAAAGCAGGAAATGCTCCAGCATGTTACAAAAATATACTGAACATATGACTAAAAGAAACAACCACTACTTAAGTAATTGGTTCAGCCATGACAGGTTCTCAATTTCTTTTTTTTTTTCCACGCTCCTGTTACATACAACAGAGAATTTCTCTTGTCCAGGCCTGAACAATAATCACATACAGCTCATCATTTAAATAAAAGCAACCACTAGAACCATAGTAAGAGTAACAGAAGCAGAAAAATTCCATGGAAAAATATTTTCTCCTCTTTCAGTCCCATAAAAATATACGTATCTGAAATAGACATGTCTGCAGAAAAGGATGGACACGATACAAACATGGGTTCAAAAATTTTATTGTTTGGGATGTTTTGGATGTTTTATTTGCATTCAGATTTCCCTTTTTCTCCAATGGCTCCAGATGTTCCCCTTGATCTAAGCATTGTCACACAAAGAGAGGACAAGGGATGATCAGAACAGGGTCTACTCTGCAAGTGTGGGTTGGCCTCACAGGGCCAGAAGACTTGTGCCCACAAATTCAAGTAATCTGACATGCAAAGACACTGACACAGGATGCTGCAAGTAAGGTGTGGTTCTGCTCAGCTGTAGAGCAGGTTTCCATGATGTCATGATGACATCAGGAGTCATAAATACTGAGGAAAGGAGGAACAAGAGATAATCAAATGGCCACAAGGATTAGCCAGATCATGAAAAATAACAGAAATAACATTAAGTGGAAGATAAAAGGCCTGCCCAATTATCCTTTTATCCCAATTATCCTATTTACTAGCATATTTCTTCATATCTTGTCCTAGACTGTGAAAGTGTGGTCAAGCAGATAAGATTATGAACTTTGATTTAGCAAAGGCAGACTCAGCTACTTTTGAAGCCTGCCTTCATTCTGCTTTTGCTTTCCCTCCTTTTCCCTCTGTTCATCCCTGAATCCTTACAGCCCTGGAAGGATCAACTGGCCCTTCCACATAGGCACCGGGAGAGCTCAGCAGAGATGGAAGGTTATGAAGACCCAGGGGGCTGCTGGAGCCAGGCAGGCATTTACATAACTCCCATCTTTCCCAGACAAATGTCTGAGCTCCACAGAATGTTCAGTGCCTACCTTGTTTTGACCAGTGTTCCTGTATCATCATTATGCTGGTTTTTTCTGCTCATTCTGAATTTGAATGTGAAGTGTTCGTAAATAAAGGCACATACAGATGTGTTTTGAGATAACTGTGCTTTACTAAATGAAAATTGCATTGACAATTCTTATGACTGTTTAATATGCAGAGCATTAAAAAGTGTCTGAAGTCTCCAGGAATTTTTTTGGGTAATAGTTTTGTATGTTATAGCATCTGGGTTGTGTTTTATCCTGCTGGTCCTTTATCCTGCTCCTGTCCTTTCCAGAAATTCTCAGTTTTAAATGAAAATATGTGACCTGTATATGATCAACTTTTGTTACTTTTGTAACTTGTGCAGAGGAGTAAGTTAGCCACTAAACATGACAAGTTTATTTGTTCATTTATTTATTTTTAAATTCTAATTAGAGAAAGGAAAAGGGTGTCAAGAGTCTTTAGTGATTCACATTTTAACAACCAGGTTATAATTTATTAATTCCCAACTTATAAAATTTTCACAACCTCTTTCCACAGGAGTCCAAGAGCAACTCAAATTTATTTATTGTTTCAACGTAGGGTGTCATTAAATATTTGTTATCTCCTAAAGTTTGTTGGGAAACGGGATTATTTTCCACATCAAATCACACCAATGCTAATGGGAAAAGCATTAGATGTTGACCCAGCAAATTAAACTGTAAAATATGAGACTCATTGTTATTATTACATACAGACACATTTTCTGTGCTCCTTATTAAAACCATCTTAATCAAACTCATTGTATTTTAGTCATGTTTTAAAATAATTATGCCAGAATACAAAACACATGAATATATAAAGAAAACAAGTTCCACTTGAATATGTTCAATTTAACTCTTTAAAAGAATTTTCCAATTGGTCTCCTTTGACATTTAAATTGATCACTTACTAAGAAAAAGAAAAGCACGCTGAGGGGTTTTTTGTGCATTTCTTAAAGCTTCCTAAGATACTCCTTCTATTTTACTTTGTAACAAAACCAAAAATCAATTCTGCATCTATGAAGCTCATCTAATATATATTTCTAACCCTTTGTGTTTTATTGCAATTTTTTGGTAAGCCTAAAAGTGTCCTATCATGGCGTTGAGTATTCTCTCCCTCTGGTGGCTATTCTTTCCTGCAGAATTTCTGTGAAAACTCTCCTTCTCCTCTGATTCCCTTATGAATTTGCAATTCCAATTTGCCACAATGGATACTGCCCTAATTCACAGGATTCTTACTGGTACAAGGTAATTTTTAATATTTTAAAACCAGAAATAAGATTCCTTTATCATCAGTGGAAATGGAATCAACATAGAAACTGGGATTTAGTGGATGTTTCTTCTAGCCAAGTATAGATATTTGCCTCAGGATGAGACAGATAATGACCTGGGTTCTGTTGATTAGCTCTGAGCTGGGCTTAGAGAGAGTCCAAGGTGTGGCTCAGATTGTTTGCATTTGCAGATATCACGGATCACCCAGGAAATCAGAACATACATTCCATGTTGCCACTGTTCTGTGTATTTGGTGAGGGCTTTATCTCCTCTGCCTTTCTGATTAAAAAAATTACAGTTTGGAAGACTACATTTTTTTTGCACCAAGTAAGATTCTTAGTAATCTTGTGTTGGAAATCACAGAGTCAATGACTACAGCAGATTCAGCTGGTTACTCATCCTACTCCCATTGGAAACATGGAGCTTTGCCCACATCCCAGTTCCTTATGAAAGGATATCAATGATTGACTCTTTATATCAACTCACATTTAAAGAACTCAAAGAGTTTTTTTTTTTCAGTGCCTTATGAAATGGACCCTCACCACAATTCCTGATACACAGCACACACTGGAGCTTGTAAGCTCACCAGTCACAGTGTTTCTGGTCTTTTTTCACTGGAACAACTGCCCACACTCAGCAGGGAGCTCTACATTCACTGCTCTGGCTATGACATGGGTCAGCACTGCTCTTCTCTGCTTTCCCTGGTGCTGAGATGTCTCTTCACTTGCTCATTCACTCTCAATTCTACAGATGCAAATAGGGATACAAATATCTCACGTCCAAATCACGGCGTGAATCATTTGCACTCTAGTGCTGCTGGACTTTTATTTGCTGCATTAAAGTGGCATTCCCATCCCTTTCTTACCAAATACTTCATAGATTTGCTAAATTTTGCTAAATTAATACCTCTTCTTAAAAATGTAACATAACTGTGATTTCCCCAGATACTTGAAACCCACAATTTTTCAAGACAGACCTTTAACTATAACAAGGTGGAGAATTTGTTATGAATTTTGTGATAGGCTCCAAACTGAGCTGTCAGGTCAAGGCTTGGTTCAACAGTTCCTGAACAAGAGGCCTGTGTGAGAGCCTTGTGAGAAAATGGAAGGTACTACCTTCCTGATGTTTGAACTTTCTGCCCTGCTCCCAAGGAAAGGCAGCACTCACCATATTTTGTGATCTTTTTAAGTCAGCAAGAACTAATCAAGTATTTTGTAATTTTGAGTTAAACAATTGACTCCATTAAGTTCAGAAACTCTACACAAAGGGTCTATGCACCCAGCTGCATGTATTTCCCATGAAAAGGTCCCTAGCTCTTAAAGAATTGGGTGGAAATTGAGTATTAACCTTAACAGTGGAAATACTGATGCGAGATAAGACAGAAGAATAAGCCCTGGACACAGGTTAAGGAGTCCAACCATGAAGTCCCTAGTGCAGGTGTTAGGGAGTAGGCAGAGGAAACAAACAGGGGCATTTGGGGCATTTGCCTGGGCTCTGTCCCTACCTCATAAAAATTCAAGTGGAAGATCCAGTGTTTGGATCCTTTCACAGCAAGCTGGTGAGAATCCAAGAGGTACAGCTAGTCCAAGAGGTACAGCTAGTGCAGATTCTGTTACGTAGGCATGTTTTCACACTGTCCTCATAACTGGTGGCTTTATAATCCTCTGGCCTTGGTGAAAGCTCCAGGAAAACCCTCTGGAATTTAGCCACGTTCATTTGCTGTAGTCACAGGAATAACTTCTGGCCTGAATACTTGCAGCTGAGGCACTGTGTAGTTCTCCAAGCAGAGGAGCAAAGTATGTCCTACTCTTACCTGAAGACCTGAGATATATGTAAAAATTGCACATTGATTTTGGGAAAATGCATTCAAAGGGGCTGGAAAATCTCTGTCTTTGGAGGTTTCATCTTTTCAACCAGATGAAGCCCTGAGCAACCTGCTCTAGCCCTGGTCAGCAGGGCCAGCAGTGGGACTAGAAACCTCCAAAGGTTCCTTCTAATATAAATTTTTCTATGGTTTTATGACCCTATAGCTCTTTTATTTTGAGGACTAAGGTTGTTTTTCATACCAGGTATTTTCCATGAAGGCCACTTCAGCTCATAAGCTCTGATGTAATGAGATGTGCTACACGTGCCACACTGCTGGGGCCAGCAGTCCCAGCCTCGGTGCTTGCACAGAAGAGCCACCTTTTAAGAATGCCTTTTAAGAAGACATCGTAAAACACGTGAATACCTGCCTTCCAAATAGCCTTGGCCGTAGCAGCAGCAGCAAGCTGATATGGTTTCAAAGTGCAACACCCAGGCAGCCTGGATCTTAAGAACCCTTTCCCAGAAAGGAATCTTTTACCGAGAAGAGGTCTGAGCCAGTGTGGGGTCAGTGACGAGGCAGCCCTGCCAAGGCATGCTCTGCTTGGTAACACAGACTCCACGTGGGTCACACGTCCCGCTGGCTCATGCCACCACCCTGGCCACCATCCCTCCTTCTGTCTGTCACTCAGCAGCTCCTGGGCAGCCAGCACAGAGTGTACAGGAGGGGCACGCAGAGGCTGTAAAAAAAATCTGTCATAAAAATAACTCAGGATACTCCTCACCCCAAAGCTGGAAATAGCAGAGAAAACACCTCCCATGCTGGTTCAGGGGTGGCTGCAGGGTGGGAAGGAACCTCTCCTTGAGCTCAGCTCCCGGTTGTCAGTTTGCATTTCGACCGAGCCACTGCAGGCTCCCGAAGCTGTGAGTGTTCCCTCCGAGGCACCACACGTTTCCTAACGGTGTAACAAGGTGATCCCATCAGCCATTTAATGTTCACAGCCGGCGTGGGAAACAGGCATCACCATGTGCTTCCTACCAGGGATGAGCTGTTGAGGTGGAAGGAGAAGGAGACGATATGAAAAGCCTGATGGAGAAGTCCTGGGAGAGAGGAAGAAAGGAGATGCAGAGTCTTGTCCAATTTGTTTTACTGCATTTATTGAGAAACAAGTGTATCTGTTGAAATTCAGAATCTGCTCTAAATAGAAAACAGGTGTCATCTTTAAATGTGCTTTCCAGCTCAACTTCATAGTGCCCAGGAGAAACACTATAATTTTTTTTATAACTTACGTGAGAGAAGACAGAGTGGGCGAGGGGGAACATTGAGGAATCAGGGCAGGAGGCATATAAAAATTTGTATGTGGTTTACAAGGAAGAAGAATGTGTTAAGAGGGTTTTTTTTCTTCTTTTTAACCCCCTAGCAGATTAGGGATAATACTACCAGCTATGGATCTTACCAGAGGAGTGAAAGAATGCATTCCTAAGCCCAGATTTTTTCTGCACTTCCAGAAAATCTATCAAAGTGCCAGGGTGTCTGATTATTCAGCCCCTGCCTTGGCGTCACACAACACAAATGAGTGCCACACAGCATGGATTGAAGATTCGCAGAGAAAAAGCTGTTGGAGTTTGATAGTGTTTTGGATCTCAAAGAAATCTAAAAATACCAAATGCAGCCAACAAATACAGCCGACACATGTGCAGTGCTTTAGCAAGCTGAACATCTGGGACTATTTCAAACGCTCCCCTTTTGTGTTGCTTATTATGCTACCAGAGAGCAGCAAAGTGCAAATAAAAACTTAGCAGATTTTTGCAGTTCAGCTTTCAGTTTCTAAGTTCAGCTACAAAGGCATTAAAAACAATAATGGGGAAAATTAAAATATGCCAGTTTACAGCCCCCATTTATTCTAGACTTAGAGGATACTTATATGTGCTGTGCTGCATCCCTCTCTAGTTTTCTAGATTAATTAATGTGTTGTGAATGTATTTGCACATTTTAAATGTATACATCGATATTTCCCTTAATGTGTGATTTAACTGAGGCTTGCAAACCCTTTAACTGAGTTGCAAACTCTAAATGAACTTCACATGACAAGGTAGAAATAATAATCGTGTCACCTACCATTCAAAGACATGAGTTCTGTTGACACAGTACTTTTTATACTGTGATGTCAATGCAAAAAGTTTTCCTGTAAGTCAAAATTGGCAAAATAAAGATCCAGGTCCAAAATAAATAAAGCAGTTTTGCTCTTCCATGGAAGTAGCTTTGCTACAGACTTCGGTGAGATGAGGATTTCACTCAGTCATTCCATTTTGCTCGCTGATTTATATTACACTGTCTTTTTTAGTAAGACTACCTAAGGGAATAACCACAGCTGCATGTCTATGGATGTCGTGCATGCTTAACAGATAGGGGCCAAAGGTGTACCATCAGCACGAGGCTGCTTGTAAGTTGAGACAAATAGCATCATTTTGGAATCTTTGGGATCAAACAATAGCTTTCCCAGATACATGCATATTAGAAGCTTTTGTCAGAAAGGAAAAGGATTTTGCAACATCAACAGGGGACAAAGGGTGTAAAATGGCAGCAGCCAAGGCCAGAATCTGTTTTAGGGTGCACGGAGTTCATCCAAAATGAAGGGGGGGAAAATAAATATTTTTTTTTTAAGTGAATCTTTCAAACTGTTCAGCCATATGACTGAGATTTAAAAAAAGAATACATCAATGTAGGGTCAATGGTAAACAATGCAATTTAGGAAAGAACAGGCATGCTAACAGCTAACTGAATGGATCTTTTCTTTTTCTGCACATCCTCAGATGGGCAGTCAGCACTATCTCCTGGAAAATAAACTTAAAATAAACTTATGGAAGTACTACTCAGAGTAGCACAAGATCAGCACAAGTTCACACTGTGTTGGACTGTAAGCACACAGAGAACTATGAAGGCCAACCAAAGATCTTCTAGATAGTCTCTGCTATCTACTTGTTTGAACAAAGAAATAGCTTCAAACATCAGAGGCAGGAAGACAAGGTAAAAGCATGGAAGAGTATCCTGTTTATCAAGAACTTTGATTTCCATATGACAAAAAAGGTGTTGTAAGAAATGCCATCATCTTGTGAAGTGAAAATGAACCATATTGGGCAAAACTACTGACCGCAGAGACTACTGACCCTATAAACTCACTGGCTCATCTTTCGGCACATGGTGGTGGCCTGCTCATACACATCTAGGATTTCCTTCATGAAGGATGTCCAGCCTCCCTGGACACCTTTGCCCTTCAGGACTGTCTCCCAAAGCACTCTGATGATTTGCCATATAAACTCGCTGGCTCGTCTTTCGGCACGTGGGCACGGTCTGCTTGTACACCTCTAGGATTTCCTTCCTGAAGAATGTCCAGCCTCCCTGGACACCACTGCCCTTCAGGACTGCCTCCCAAGGCACTCTGACAACTGGCCTCCTAAAAACAGTCTTCCCTCCAGAAGCACAAGGTGACAGTTCTGCTGGCACCCCTCCTTACTTCTCCAAGAAGTAAGGTCACTGTCATTTCGTGATCACTTTGCCCAAGGTGGCCGCTGACCATCAGAGCACCCACCAGACCATGTCTGTTCACAAAAACAGGTCCAGTGCCTGTCCTCCTTGGCTCTCTCACCATCTGTGTCAGAATGTTATCTTCCACATACTCCAGGAGCCTCCCAGACTGTTTCCTCTCTGCTGTATTGTATTTCCAGAAGATATCTGGCATGTGGAAGTCCCCCACAAGAACAAGGACCAGTGATTGTGAGACTTCTCCCAGCTGCTTACAGAGTATTTCATCTGCCTCTTCATCCTAGCTGGATGGTCTGTATCAGACTCCCACCAGGATTGTCCTGTTGGCCTTCCCTCTTAACATAAAACACTCAACCATTGTCGCCATCACTAAGCTCCAGACAATCAAAACACTTCCATCTGACTGGGATGGACTTTCCAAAGGTATTTGCCACCTATTTATTTAAGAATTTTAACTGGGTCAAGAGTGACTGGTTAGAAAAGTCAGGAATAGTTTTTGCATGTTCATCCTTACCACGGTGCCTGTGGGCACATTTACAATAGTTATTTTGCACCACTGCCACCAGCACCTATGAGAACCACAGAACTCCTCCTGCAAAGCTGTTAGGACCAGCCACAAAGCATGCATTGGGAATTGCATCCTCACACACTAAACAGTGGCCAGGGAGTCATCATTTTGCTTTCTCAGTCCCTTTCCCTGAAATGAAAATAGAAATAAACAAACAACCTTTTACTTTCTTACCCCTCTGCCCCCAGTAAAGACATAAGAGTGGGATCAGCACAAAACTAAGCAATAAATGAAATGGAATGTTTTGGGGGGAACAGGTGTTCCACTTCCAGGTCATCTTTAAAACCTCAACTGGGAGAGTTACAGGCAGGCTGCATAACCTGAAGAATGGCCAGATCATAGGATTTGTAATTAGAGTGAGTACACAGTGCTTCCTCACTGGGGAAAAAAAAAGAGATGAGCAGCTGTCTCAGCAATATTGGAGTCAGCGAGGACTCCCGATGAAATCAGATACTCATCTGCAGAGAGAGCAAGTACCCTACATCCATCAGGCAGGCATGTGTCACAGCTAGTTGAAGAGAAATGGCTTCTAGAAAGTTAAGCTTCCTCTGAAACCTCAGTACATCTATTAATAAGGGAGAATGAAAAGAAGGCTAGAAAATAAACTAGAAATACAAGCAGTAGTCACCTGAGGCTGCACATGATTAACTTCACTAAAGCACATTACATGCCTCTACAAGGAGAAAAATTCAAAGAAATACTTTATTGCATTAGCTAATGGTAAAAATAAACCAGTGTGGCTTACATTCTTACGTGTAACAATTTCAAGACTCAAACAATTATTTGAAACTTGATTCTGACTTTACACCCATTCTCTGTTGGATTAACTGCATTTATATTGAGATGAATTTCAGTGGAATTGTGCACACATCCATCAATTTAAACAGAGATGCGCCCAAGCTTTTGCCTAAGCTCTGAAAAAATACTAGGCCTTGCCTGAAGAGCTAAGAGTTCTAAGTTTTATTCAGCACTGTGCAAATATTATTTTACTGCTGCAAGGCAATGTCTTGAAGATGATCAGTAAAGAAGCCTGGGAGCCAGAATAATAAGCATTTTCAATAGATGCTGACCGGGGAGGTCTCAGAGTCAGGGAAATTCACACAACTGAGTCTTCTCCCTCTGCTCTGCTGCTAGCACTGTGTCTCGTATCCATCCTGCACAGCAGCTCAGCTTTGCTCTCTCCGTCACCGGTCGCCGCCACCTCGGCCGCTCTCCTGGGGCCAGCGGGGCCAGCACGCTCCTTCCCCCGGCACATCCCCGGTGAGAGCCGCTGTTACCACCGCCCGGCGAGCAGGAGCCTGGCGGAGCAAGAGGCACAGACCTCGCTGCTTGCCTCGCACGCCCTTTCTCTGCACCTTTACCGAGGTCCCAGGGCCGATTCACGCCCTGACTCGCAGGTCTCCTCGGCAGCCGGGTGAAGTCCCAGCCTGGGCACCGGGGCAGAGGTGCTGAGGTACTCGGGGCCGCTCTGCCGGCTCTCCTTTGGAGCACAGAGAAGGGGCAGCAGCGAGCAGCAGCGATGAAAACCACAGCCCTCTCTTTTTTTAACCACAGAGAGCATTTATTGTGTCTGTCTTTCCATAATGTTTCTAAACAATGTTATGACCTGAAAGTGAAACAGAATTAAGTTGGATCTAATTTTAAAGTGCTTTAAAAACAGGTAATTGGCAAAGCAGACTAGCAAAATTACGTGCCTGCAGGATGAGGTGCCTTTATTTCTCCTCAGTGGGGGAACAGGCTTCCATGGCAGTACCATGCCTGTTTCTTCCTCTTGCCGTCAGGAGAACCAGAGAAGTAACAGCATCAGGCAAATGTTATTCTTCCTTTGGCTTGGAACAGGCAGCGCTTCCCAGGCAATTGAAATTGGTACTGTTCTGTGACAGTCAGATAGCAATTAATCTGCACTCCCTACACGGCTAGATCCAATGGGGCTTCCATCTGTCCACCCTAAAACTCATGGTGGGCTGGGATCTGTGAGGAGATAAGGCTTTCTCGCTGTTCCTGCTCGCTCAGACTGCGTGGCTGCAGCGCCTTGAGCAGCAGAGAGGGTGAATGGGCCATTGTAGCCCAGCCCTGCCCTTCTCTGTCCTGGGAAGGGAGGACTTTGTGAGCAGGACTGTGCCAAAGGGCTTGGCACACTCTCCCCTTTGGTTGCATAATGGAACTGTTTAGAAACGGGTGCAGGGACATAAGGTAGGCCCAAAGGCAGAAAGTGCCAGCATTGCCAGCACGTGCCCTGGGTGCAAACTCTTCCACCTGAAACACAGGTGACAGTACACTGAAACACTGTACACATACAGAGAAAAACTCTCAGTGACAATTTATATCCTTGCTGAGAAGGTCTAAATTAGATTTACAGCCTAGTAAAATTACTGGACCTCTGGAAGAGAGTCAGGAGGACAGGCTCAGGTCCAAGGAGAAAGGATTTGCTCCACAGGTTAGTCATAGGAAAGCTTGGTGTTTCTCCAAAGCCAGCAGACCCATCTCCTGGGGGTTGCTTCTCCAAGGGTTTAGTGAGCCACACTGGTAAAGGTGACCTTCTCTCATTTGCCATGACTCTTTCAGACCAGAAACCTGATTTTCTATGGCTAGGGGAGGTGGATCCTTCCCATTCTTCTGCTTGAATCTAAGTTTCTGCAGTAAACTTACCCTTCTTTTTCTCATATTTTTTGACCAGATCAGTATTTTTGGTCTCAATTTGACAAGCTGGCATGGCTTGGTAGCAGAATTTTTGCAGGGCTTTTTATTAGTAGTTCTTTTTACTGGTTTGAATTAATAATATGTTATGAATTTACACTGCGTGTCACAAATTTTAGGCTTATGTGTTTCCAGCAGAACAAACATTCTGAATTTCCCAGGCAGACAGCTGTCATCTAACTCACAGGTCCACCCATGTAGTCGACCCAGCCCTAGCAGCAGGCATAGTTACAACGCCCCAAAGCAGCAGAATTTTTCTGTTAGCACAATGCAACCACTTTACTTCTAATGATCTTGTAATGCTGTGCTCTAATTGAATTTTTAATTTCTTTTATGGTATTCAATCCTGCAAACTGCTAAGTTATACACTCAAAGAAGCTGCAAGATGAGCTTGTAAAGTTTTCTACATTTGCCTGTTTGTTTTATAAAAAGAGTGTATAATGACATATGTTCTTTGAACCAGTGCTTAGCAAGTGAGGTTGTTTGCTAATAAAAGTTTGTTGGTTTCATAATACACACAGAAATGTGCAACTGGGCTATTCAAGCAAACTTAAACTCCTACTTCAGGCTGATTTTGTTTGTGTTCCTTACTTCATCTGTAATTCATTGCAGAATATTTTACAGAATAAACTTGACGTATATGAAGCTACGAAAGAATGCTATTAATATTTAATTAATAACTAAATTATTCACTGCACAATTAAGAATTTTTAAAGTCACCTGTATGAAATATCATAAAGATACCACATAGACAAGTTACCATGCCTGTGTTGATAGACTTTCTTACAGGAATGGTTTTTGACAATAAAAGCACTTACTGCAGCACTGGCTTTATCAGCATGGTACTCTTGCAAAGTGAAAGGATGCAGAATCTTAACCTACAAGACAAAGCCAGGCTGAGAAGACACTGTCAAGTGAGAAGTTTGTAGAACAAATCCAAATGAAAGAAAAGGCTTCTAGTGAGACATTGCAAGGATGGGGAACACCTACATACATCAGCCAAGTGAGGATTTGTTCCTTTGTCCAACAAGAAGAAGGTTTATTATAGAAGCACACTGCATAGTCAGCTGAGGGAAATGCATTAGTTTGTCTTCTTCTGGATGAATAATTAGCATACAGTTAATTAAAAGGAAAAATGTATGCTAATGCATTCAAGTGAAGTTTTTAGCTACTCCTATATATGTTTTAGAAATCAAATGTGTGCAAAACAACTTATTTTGCAGGAAAAGGGTACTAGTTGAAAACATCAGCTGTGCTTAAATATAATGCCCATTATGTGTTATCATTCAGTGACTAGAGAAAACTTGTAGTTGCAGAAAGTGTATTACAAAAATTCTGTATCCTCCTGCACTGAGTTACATAAAAGTGAGCAGAATCCAATTGAAATTCAATTAAAAATGAGATAAAGCAGAAGCATAGACCTCGCTTATATATGGGACTTCCTCCAGCTTCATCCTTTGCATTGTCAAAACTCAAACAGACGGAGCAGAAGGAGTGCATTCAGTTCTGAAACTGAAGCCAGAACAACAAGCAGAAGATCCAGGCAATCTGCTGTGTTCCTCACAAGGAGAATTTACAAATAGTGGGAATGTTTTTAATTGTCCGTCTCTCACAAAAAGAAAGGGAAATAGCCTAATGGCAACACAAAGTTCCAAAGTCAGACACACCTAAGGGTATTGTGCTAATACTCTGTGTGCAAACAACAGGTGTAAAAGTTCAAGCACCAAAAAATACCATACTGTAAACTCAAGAGGGGAATTAAAAAGAGAATCAAACTGAGAGAAATGCTGGGGGAGATCTACTTCTGCCAGTATTGAGTGATGTGGCATGAGTTGTATCAGCCCTTCTTGTTCACCTTTCTTCCCTACCCCTCCAAGGCACAACCTACCACACATTTACCTGTGGCCTGTGCAAATATTATCCATTTGATAGGTGGTGTTAATGGACACATTAACTGCACTGCATGCGTGCTCTTGGTGTGTGTGTTTCATCGGGCAGGTGGGAAGCTCGCTGTCTCCCTGCATAGGTGGGCCAGGCCTTAAAACTTTACAAACACAAAGTGGCCATCTGAAATCTGATTCAGGAGTCCATGGTGTCTATAAAATGTCCTCTCTTCCCTGCTGGCAGCCAGTGCAATTCCCCTTCTTCTTACCAAGTGTAACCCAATTAACCCAAAGTAGCACTGTCTGTGGGGATAGGGTAAGTTTCTACCATTTGCAGATGTGTTGGGTTTTGCACCTGTGCTCAGAACAAGCCTTAATGTTGCAAGCAGACTCCAAGACACTCCACAGCATCCGAAACGTGGGTACTGACTGAATTTTGATATGACTGTGGCACTTACCAAGGAATGGGGAAACAAACTTCCCCCCAAACCCTATTCTGGATATTTATTTTGTCATAGCTATGTTCACATACAGTCCACGTGATTCCTGTCTGCTGTGGCATGGGGCAAAGCATATGCAGCTCTCACACATGTGACCTTTTGTGCCTAAGCAAATGCATATTGAAGAGGGAGCAACTATAAAACCTATATATTTAAATGTGAATATTATAATATCGTCTTCGTAATTATCATTCCCCTTGCTAGTTTCCAAGATGCTCTGGGAGGATCAAAACACAGCTGCTTCCCTACTGAGAATTTTCACACTTATCCCAGCCCCAGGTTTGTTTCCGTCCCGGCCAACAGACGGCTCGGAGCTGCTGGTCCCCGGGCATGGCAGAGCTACGACTGTTGACTGTTACTTTTGAAAGAAGGCTAAAAACTGACAGGCTGTTTGAATACAACTAAGGAGGGGAAAGGAAAAGGACTTCTCTCAATCCAAATCATGGTCTTGCAAATCTCGACTGTTTTCCTTTAAGCCAGCTCCAACTAGCAATCTTTTTTTTCCCTCATGTCTACAAGAACATCAGCATTTGAAACACCAATGTGGGCTTAAGGAGAAAATGGATTTTCACCATATGAACTGTATGCATAATTTCCAGATAGGAAATGGCATGTTACTTTATTCACATACATTCACATTCATTTATTCACATGAAAAATAGTTCATATTCTCAGCTATGATTGACATAAGGTACGAAGAGGATTTCTTCTGTAAAAAAGCAAACAAATTATGAGGAGTAGGAAGCAATAAGGTTGTTTATTAACACTCTTCTATCTTCACCCTCCTGCCCACCCCATCACCCATGAGATGGCATTCCAAATCCTTGACACAAAATGATAATATATAATATCAACCATACGTTCTCTGCCATTCCCATCTGAACCTCCAGCACTGCAAATGTAGTCATCTTCTCTCCGCAGCGGGAAATAGCAAACATTCGTACTTGTGCATTACCTTTATTTGGCACTCAAACCCCTGTGAAGTAGAAATTTTACCATTTAGCACCATCCCAGCCTCACAAAATACAGCCTTTCAAAGGATAAAGATAAGCCTACGGTGTCTGAACAGATTCAAGACGCTTTACTAACATTCTCACAAGGCTCCTGTTTGATTTGCATGATTATTCGGGTGATGGAGGTTAACTACCCTGAGCAATGGGAGGAAATCAAACCATGATCTTACATGCACAAATATGCATAGATTGAGGGGTTTTATTTCATTTCCTGGAAGATTACTGGCAATGCCTATAGTAACGCCTATTTTGTTAATTTTAGCTTTTATTACAGCCATCTCCAGGAAACAGCAACATTCCCAGAGACAGTCCTTGAGCAGAAAAGAAACTACATTCATGGAATACATTTCTTGTTGCAAATTATTTACCCGAGGCAAAAATGTTTATCTGCCTTTCTAATTTGGTGGCATAGTACAGCTCCTGGTGCATGGTGAGTTCAACAATTAAATGGTTGCACTGATGTTTAAAAAAATTATTCAAGCAGTGCTGGATGCAAAGGCAGTTTTCCACCATTTACATCAAGGTACAACATTGTGCTTGTTTCACTTGTGCGAGTTCTGGATGAATGAATGAAACAAGACTGATTTTTTTCCCATGGTTTGGGTCAGAAATCGGGAAAATGAAATTAAATGAAAAAATTTAGTCAAAGCAAAACTTAGTAGTATGTTACAAAGATCTCCAAGTTTATAAATAACAGCAGGTAACTTCAAAGAAGATCAGGTAGCTGTGCTGGACTCAGTGTGAGTTCCCTACCACAGCAAGGCAAGAGGAGGAGGAGGAGGAGCGATATTTGATCCTTCAAGGTTCAGTGAACGTGGAGCAATTGTAATTAATCTTAAGTGACTCGTGATGCAGTATCGCTGTGGCACAGGACTGCTGACAGGGAGGTGTTCCCAGGAGACAGAAGTGAGTAATTTGGTACCTCGTGGACAGTGCTCAGAGACATGAGAGAAGTCTGACTTAGCAAATGTCAGGGTGCATCTAGAATGACTAGAGGGGAGCCAATGTCCTGGCGGGATGCCGAGGACAGGATTCCCTCCTGCCTGGTTACTAGCAATGGACACAAAGCACTCTCCCTGGCCTGCCACTCAGGGAAAGTTCCTCTCCAACCAGCACTATCCCTTCCCCTTTGTTGTGTAGATTTTAAAATAAACAGGTCAAACGAACAAAGAACTGTTCACATGTTTATGGAGCTTGCTAGAAAACTTGCAGAGGTCTGTGCCAGCTGGGTCACTTCTGTGTATATGCTTATGGCACAGAGGACATGTGTGGTATGTCCTCAAGCATGAAGCTTCCCAAAGGGATAGAGAAAACAAATATGGGATGGAGGGAGTGGGCTCAGCACCATGTGGGGGCAGCCTGAGGTTGAAATGGCAATTAAGGGGTATTGTTCTGCAATGGGAGACACTGGGATTAGGTACTGACTGGGATTTGATGGCTCATTTCCCCAGAAGATTTTCCTTTAATATGAGCTGATTTTTTTTTTCTTTTGAGGTAAATGTGTGATGCTTGGTAGAACGTAATTAATTAAAGCTGGCCAGAAGCCAGGCCATCTAGTTCTGTGATGGCTTCTGCTTCTGTTGGTTGAGGAACATTGGACTGGTTCAATACTTCCAGTGAGGGAGTACTGACACACATGCCAGGTGCTTGGGGAGGTGCTGTTTGCAAGAAGGCTCTTCCAGTGAGTCCTAAATGGATCATGAAAAGATTGAGTATTGTAGGGAATCTCTGAGCCACTGAGCATATCCCCTTTTGGAATAAATGCTCTCTATTACTTACAGTTCTCATTGGCTTTCTGGCTGCTTCACAGCATGGAATGAGAGAGGTGTGTGGATGAGAGAGATCCAATTCTGCCTTCAAATAGCTTTGAGAGTAAAGTGTGGTGTGGTGTGGTGTGGTGTGGTGTGGTGTGGTGTGGTGTGGTGTGGTGTGGTGTGGTGTGGTGTGGTAGCATGACAGGACTAGTTTAGGGAGAAATCAACAAGATGCTCTATCACTCATTAAAAATACATATGTATATAATATATATGCATGTATATATATCTATGTATATATGTGTGTATTTAAATATGTCTGATGTATACATAATGTATACAGAGAGTTATGCAATTTAGCTATTTAACTTTCACTTCCTTTCCCAGAAACTGTTTGTGTGTTTCCAAGTGTGGTTTTCCNGTGTGGTGTGGTGTGGTGTGGTGTGGTGTGGTGTGGTGTGGTGTGGTGTGGTGTGGTGTGGTGTGGTGTGGTAGCATGACAGGACTAGTTTAGGGAGAGATCAACAAGATGCTCTATCACTCATTAAAAATACATATGTATATAATATATATGCATGTATATATATCTATGTATATATGTGTGTATTTAAATATGTCTGATGTATACATAATGTATACAGAGAGTTATGCAATTTAGCTATTTAACTTTCACTTCCTTTCCCAGAAACTGTTTGTGTGTTTCCAAGTGTGGTTTTCCACTGTTTTCAGGGGGGGCAGGGCCTCATTACAAGCAATGAAGTGTCTTTTTCTAGCTCAGACAGTGCTCCTGCTTCTGAAGTCAGTGTCCTTAAACTAAAATCGTGGTGATCTCTCACCCAGAAGTTTTAGGTGACCGCTGCTGCCTCTCTTGCGCCCGTGGCGGCTGTCACAATCAGCCACAAAAGTACCTGTGCTCCAGCTAGATCTGAAGAGATTTAAGTCAAATCATCAAAACCAATTAAAGCAAATAACTAAGCACACAGAAGAATGCACTCAGCCTATGATGCTCCAGTAGACCAAAGCATCTGTGCACCCAGCTGTTTGGTGTACAAAGCAGATGTGACAAGATGTTTGGACCTGGTGTTGTTTATGTATCAGGAGATTTGGGCTGGATGGATTCACAGGCTAAAACAAATGTCCTCATTTATCCTGGCTTGTTCTTATGCTACAGCCTATTCCAGGGGACAGACACGTGGCATAGAGAGAACCTGATGTGTCAGGAACACTGAAATCTTGTATATTTGCTGACAGGTCTCTATAAAAGCCAGATCAGGGAAAACCAGCTCTTTTTTGGAGCTTCTAATTCTTAAAAATTATTTTTTTTAGCTCTTATTGAGAGTATGTACAATAATATGGAATATAACAAAATTATTCTTGGTGTCCTTACACAATTGTTATTCAATAAAATTCCCACAAGCTTATTGTAATGTGTTCTGACACATGGGATTTTATAATGTGGATCTCCTAATATTTGGGATTTCAATTCAAGCACTGATTTTGGAGTCAAATGCTTTGTGAGAATCTCATTTTTCCCTCAACTTCTTACCCCCAGAGTTTCAATCTCTTCTGGTTGCAGAGAAAAGCCTGGAAACATAACCCGTATTAAGTCTCAAACACCAGACGGCAAACAGAAATATACAACGTTTATTTATTATATTTTTTTTATTCTCCTGATTTTTAGCACTTAGAGTTGGCAATATTGCAACTGGAATTTGGTTTGAATGAAGACTAAGGGCTGAATGCCAGCTCAGTCTCTCTGTCTCTCTCTGAAGAAAAGCAATGCTCAGAAATGCCTGGAAATGAAGGGCCTGATTCACGACTTCCTTCCACAGCAGCTCATGCTGCCTTTACCCTGCTTGTAAGCCTAGATTCTAATATTCATGTATATTCCCAGTTGTGTCCAAATCCAGGCAGTACAAATAGTGTTTTTCTTTAGAACATGATAGCCTCAGGTAAAAAATACTTTGATTTCTGTGGTATGTGAAATCTGGATCTATTTTAAATAAGCCCATCTCTACTTAAAACTCATCTCTGAAACTCCTGGAACAGGGTATATCAAATAATCTGAGAACATTTTTTTAAAATATTGTTTTTACTGTCTTACTTCTGCAAGTTTTTTACACAAGTAATATCATGACGCAACAATTTAAAAAAACACTGATTATACTTTCCAAGTAAAATGGCTTCTGACTTCACATGCCTGGACTGTAGTGCTTCCTGAAAGCCACTAAATACTGGAATTCAAGAGAAAAGGAAAAGTTGGTTCAACTGCTCTGAAAAATGCCAGTAATTTTAGTGAATGTAGTAATTTCTACAAAAAATTTCCAATCTGTTGTAATGCAACCTCCTCTTTTTGGATTGAAAGGGGCTAATTTGTCAATTTCTTTTTAATTAAGGAGAGATTAGTGGGAGGAAAAAAGCCTTACATCTCTCCCATACCACCTCAAATCCTCTGTGTACCTAAATATACCAGATCACCAAGGGTGAACTGTGTGCATACCTGTTCCTGTACTGCCAGCAATATTTCTTAAACTGCACAGACTCGCAACTTGTGAAAGGTGGTTGGCACAGCTTTCAGGTCTAAGGCTCAGTTTTGGGGCTCTGGACCTCAGTGTGCTCTGGTGAACCATAATGAACATTTTGAACAGGACAAACGAAACGCTCTTACAACAAAGGATGCCGTTGACAAGGTGAAAAGTTTGATGGGTCACATGAAATGGAACTGGTGCTGCAGGTTTTGAGTGTTGTCTCCTGACAACTCATGCATGAAGCCACGATATACTCATTTATAGATTGGATGCATCCAAGAATCAATGGGGAAGGCAGTAAAGCATCTGCTCTGAAGGCTCAAGTTTGACTGAAATGATCCATGAGCATTGTCCTGGTGCTCCTCTCCGTAGTGAATAACACAGGGGACTGCTAGTCATGCCTCAGAAAGGCTCTTCACTGTAGCAACAGGTAAATAATCCAAATCTGCCCTGATCTGGTGCATTTCCCAGTGCAATCCACCCCCCCAGTCCTGCAGCACGCACTCTGACACGAGCAACGCACGAGGGGGGACAGAAGCCGGCCACTGCTGTTCTCAGAACTGTCTCACCCATTGACTTTCCCTGGCAAACACAAGGTTCCTGCAGCAGCAGTGTATTACCTCAGCTGCCAGTGTCTTCTGTCACTGAAATATTTTCCATCAAAGGGAAACCTCTGCGAAGCAGCAGAGCACAAGGGCTGGCTGTCAGCTTAAACTCTTGTAATGCTTAACCCATTGCCTCCCCTCCACAGCGGCTCTTCAGATGTAAGATTCTCTTTGATTTGTTAAGTCTCCTCCTGACACAGTCTAGTGCAAATATTTGATATTGTAGAAAATCAGATATATTGGCAGCAGGCTGCTGAGGCTCTCTTATGAGTCTATTTTATCTTTTAGTAACCTGCCTGCCATTTGTGCCCACAGAGTAAGTTCAGTACTACTATAAATTGCAAAGTTTGCTGCTGCTTGCTGGGGAGAGAGAGAAAATTGTATCACACAGAGCAGTGAGAGGATGTCACTGAAGCTTCCTGATCTCTACAGACTCCTTCACACCCACCCTTTCCCTTGTGGAGAACAGACAGGAAAACAACCATTCATACATGCATAGACATACCGTATCTTTGCATACACTACAAAAACTTGCCTGGGCAGTAAAAACATTGGAGAAAGTACTTTTGTGGAAGAAAGATGAGGATTATGCCCGTGCACCTGAAGCAAAGCTATTGCTACTTGTAACTTGTGACAGCAAACACTAATGACTCTTTTAATTAGACACGTTTTTGTTGCCCTCATTCCTTAGTGGTGCTGCGCAACCCACGGATTTACCTTGCGAATGCAGACGAGCTCCCCGGTGCTCCTGATACGCGCAGCCACCGGCTGTGTGTCACTGGTGAGCCATGTGCACATCACATGCTGGTGGCATGACAAAGGCAAGATGGGTTCTGCCTCCAAAAGCCTGCTTACACATGTTCTTCCTCGTACAATTTTAGCTGTCATGTGGCAGAGGGTATCAGAGGCACCACACGTGGGGCAGAGTGTTTACAATTACGCACCCAGCAAAGGGCCAGAAGTTATAACAAAAACATTTGAATGTGATTTCTCATCCCAATAAGTCAGATCAGCAGTTACCCTTGCTACTGTGCCCCAGCAGCATGAACCATGACAGAGCAAGGGAGGCACACAGATACCATACACTGTGCTGGCCTGGGGTGACCCTTAGGTCCAGAATGCATTTTATTGTGTAAGGGTAAATTTAAAGCCTAGCAGGAGCTGAAGGGGACTGAAAAAGACAAGTTTCTCATAACACAGTTTTCAATAAAATATATAAAGTTATGTGGTGTTTTGTTGGGGTTTTTAATTAACCTTCCTTTTCCTGGCATTTAGTTCCAGGTTTTAGTCTCCAAATCATAAAAAAAAGTATCAGCTCACAGTAGAAAAATAATTTCCCATGGAAAGAACCCCACATACAGTAATATCATTAGGCTGACACGTTTTTAAATAAAAGCCTCTAAAGGCAGGTATGTAGATTCATTCATGTTTAGTCACCTAAATAAATGGATTAACCCATAGAGCATTAAGCATGTGCAGTTCCCACTGCGTCTGAACACCTGTCCATGACTTAGTGGGGGTTTCACTGCCCAGTTCTGGAAGCACAGATGTGAAATTAGCAGTTTTGATTTTAAAACCCAGACCTTAATTTACAGACAATCAGAAGTTATTGGGTTTTTTTTAAGAAAGTGAAAACTTTCACTGTAGTGGGAAAAGAAACAGCACTGGAAAAATTAATTACAGGAAAATGTAAGAGATTTGATGCTGTTATGATCAGCATACAGAAATCTTGATTATGGGAGGCTTGCTAAGTCTCTTTCATCTTGAAATCAGTCTGAAAAGGGAATTAATTTTAAGAGTAGAAAATACTGAGAGACATTAAAAAAAATAAAAGAATAAAAAAACTGAACCTGTAAGCTTTCCAAAACATTTAAACATTTTGAACTTAAACAAAATCCACCTTAGGAGATTCCATTTCAGCTTTCTTCTGTAACCTAGTTTCCTGCTAAAACTTTCCAGTTAAGTATGCTTTACAGAAAACATTAAAGAATTTTTCCCTAACTTCCACCCCTTTTCTAGGAATTCATCATTTAGTGTGACTAAAGATGCCACTCTGTGTGCAGAGAATAACCTATTCCCTACAAAAGCATGTGGGTAGTGGGTATCTCAAAATCCTGGGCATATGATGATGGCAATATCAAGTGAATCAGGCGTCCTGAGTCAGCATGCTGAATGGAGTGTTCCAAACCTCTGTAAAGGGCAATTCCCTCGGGTCAAGTTCAGGTCACTAGAGCAATGCAGGGAAACCCGTACAGAAAACGCTGTGTACAGGCCCCAGTTTACAGGCTTGATTTATGGCTGCAGCACAGTCCTTTCAGCATTTTCAGGGGACTCTTACATTGAAAATCTGAAGTAATTATCTGAAAATAACATCTGTTGCATTCAAGTTCCAAAGCATGCACCTATTAACAAGGAGGATCAGAAAAGCACTGATTATTTACACATCATCTATTTTAACTACCTGGTAGCAGTACTGGAATTGTAATAATTTCCTGATCCCCACGTCCCTAATCACAGAACAAGAGCTCATGGCTCCTCCAGGAGACACCAGAATAATTAACATACTTTTGAAACATCTTCACCTTTAACAAATGCTGTGGGACTAAGAACACAGCTTTGTGGCTAGACCAAGAGGTAAAAAATGCCAGCCACTAAAAAGCAGGTTTGCCAAATCTACTGCTGAGTTGCTTTTTCTTTGCCTATCTGTGTATCTGTTGTACAAAAGAGCTTTGAAGAACTGGCCTGAAGAAGCATTCTCATTCTTTCTTCCCATAAAAAAGCAGACCTGGCACAGGCACAGTAAATAAAAATAACAAGCATATGATGCCCAAGATGCATGTGAACATTAAGTGACGTTGGCAGCCCCCGCAAATAGAACTCTGGTTAAAAATAGCCTTTGTCTAAATGTGGAAAGTGAGTAAATATAGTAGCAGTTTCAGCTTACTACAGAGGCTTACAGGCTCCAAGTAACAGAGCTTATTATAGAGCATGTGCGTCAGCAAAGGGGAGAAAAGGGAGAAAAGAAAGACGACGCATTCTGCAATTAGTATCTACAATGAGACACAAATTAACTTTTCCCCTCGTTATTTTTCTTGTTGTTTGAGAATTGTTACAGTGCTAAAGTGGAAGAGAGCTGGGATTGAGGAGAAAGCTGAAGCTAGCACCGAAGAGAAACACAGGGAGCCTTCTGCACAAAGGCTGGTTGCAGAGAAAATGAGATGTAAAAAGAGACAACAGGACAGACTGTGATCTCAGGTTCTCTGAGAGAAATTAGGAGCATCACAACCTGGCTAGAGGGAGCTCTCCTGGCTTGGCTTCCCTCATTTGAATGTAAACTGGTGAGCCAACTTGTGAACTGACTGAACAGAAAGCAACACCCTGCCTCTAGCCACTCCCTACTTTCAAGGAACACTTGCAAGTTCTTTCAGTGATTGCAGAACTTGCTTCACTGAAGCAGTAAGTCTGCTCTACCTCACGTCTCACTTCATAAACAATTTGCTACGCAGTTAAGGCAGGGAAAGCCCACAAACAAAACCTGTGGGATATCTTGCACCTGAGGAAAAGTACCTGCTGTGTAATGCATGTGTATATTTAAGTAACCTCCCCAGGACGTTATCTCCAAACATGACATTGCAGGCAGGGAATCCTTCAATATTTTTAACATTCTCTTTTGGTTGAATTGACAAAAAGGAGATAAACATGCCCTGGTTTGTGTCTCTGATCTCCTCAAATCAGAGGGAGAGCGGGAAAGATCCTTTGTATTTCTTTCAATGCTCAATTCAATTAAAGCACAACTCCCAAAAGTCCGAAGTCCTCCCCTCATTCATGCAGAAAAGGACATTTTCCACAGGGTTCAGTGGGTTTCTCCTTCTGTACACAGTTTCTTATCTTCTCACTTTGCACTGAGAAGAATGGGGCGACAGTGCGTAACAGAAAAATAAATGTTCGGGAGCATTAGATGAGATACCGCATGATATAAAAGTTGTGGCCAGCTAAGAGTTGTCAGCAAAGTTGCCTTATTCAAATGGCATGGTAAATAAATGTTATAAATTCCTAAGTAGATCCTAAATTAGCTTTTGGCATAGCGCATCACTATAACAAGTTAATTTTGCAGCTCCAAGGAATAGCCTTATATGGTTCACTTAAGTAATCATGCTAAATGAATGTTTAAGTGAGAACCATTTGCCAAATGCAAAGCAAGTACCATATATAACCTCTTACACAACTACATAACACAGCAATGCTGGCTGGTTTTCAAAATTCTGGTGTCTGTACAGATTATACCTGCTAACTCCAGCCAACACCGGAGCCAAAAAGTAGCTACCTGGAATATACTACCATGACTGTTTAGGATTAATAATTTAGCATTTATCCTGGCCTGTCTTCTTCACCATGCAGAAGATTCCCTTCCCTTCCCTTCCCTTCCCTTCCCTTCCCTTCCCTTCCCTTC